>ONZH01018331.1:0-16413 GCA_900303285.1 Rhinella marina | reverse complement strand
ATATTACAGAATAATCACATATGTAATACACAAAATCCAAATCAAAGCCCTGTGTGCCCCAACCCCTACATGATGTATGGTGGTCACCAGGGGCGGAGCTAAAGGCTCATGGGCCCCAGTGCAAGAGTTCAGCTTGGGCCCCCCTTCCCTCAGGACTTTGTGGCCGGGGGCAGGGGTGCACCTAGCCTTTATGTTCCTGAGGCAAAAATTGAAACGGCAAACCCACCTCCCCCCCTCATGCTAAATTCTTGACCTAACCCCTTCCCTCATGCCAACGGTGTAACTTGACCAGAGTACACTTTTTATAGTGCCGGTCTTCTTATGCCACACAAGTGTCTTTGGGCCCCCTCAGGCCCTGCACACCTTGAGGAATCAGTCCAGAATTGATTCCCTCATCTCTACTACACATATAGACTTTGCCGCCTACTACAGGACTTCCGTCAGGACTTCCATCCAGTTTGTGTATTAGTGTAGATGATGTCCGCAAAGGACGGAGTAAACTCTTCGTATCTCAAAACACATTACAGTTAATGAGCACAACCCTCTGAGAACCTCAGTGAGGTCACAGGAAGCGATGGTGTGGCATAATCCAGTGGTGACCTTCTCAGTGATGTCACAGGGTGATAATTGTGCATTACAATCTCATGGAGAACCTTCTCTGATGTCACAGGGTAACCATGGTGTGGTACAGTGTTCTAGAAATCTTCTCAGTGATGTCACAGGGTGACCACTGTCTGGTGTAATCATTTGGTGACCTTCTCAGAGATGTTACAGGGAAGTGATTACAGTACAATCCCATGAGATCTTCTCATGATGTCACAGGTGTTGATGGTCAGTACAGTCCCATGAAACCTTCTCATAAAGTCACAGGGTAACCACTGTGTTGTAATCTTTTGGTGGCCTTCTCATGATGTCACAGGAATTGATGGTCAGTTCAATCCCATGAGACCTTTTCATGATGTCACAGGATAAACACTATGTGGTATAATCTTCTGGTGACCTTCTCATGATGTCACAGGATAAACACTATGTGGTATAATCTTCTGGTGACCTTCTCATGATGTCACAGGAATTGATGGTCAGTACAGCCCCACCAAGAACCTTCTCATGATGTCACAGGATAAACACTATGTGGTATAATCTTCTGGTGACCTTCTCATGATGTCACAGGATAAACACTATGTGGTATAATCTTCTGGTGACCTTCTCATGATGTCACAGGATAAACACTATGTGGTATAATCTTCTGGTGACCTTCTCATGATGTCACAGGATAAACACTATGTGGTATAATCTTCTGGTGACCTTCTCATGATGACACAGGATAAACACTATGTGGTATAATCTTCTGGTGACCTTCTCATGATGTCACAGGAATTGATGTTCAGTACAGCCCCACCAAGAACCTTCTCATGATGTCACAGGATAAACACTATGTGGTATAATCTTCTGGTGACCTTCTCATGATGTCACAGGATAAACACTAGTGGTATAAATCTTCTGGTGACCTTTCTCATAATGTCCAGGATAAACACTATGTGTATAACTCTGGTGCACACATGTTCAGTCACCAAGAAGTCCAGCAGGATAAACACTAATGTGGTATAATTTCTGGTGACCTTCTCATGATGTCACAGGATAAACACTATGTGGTATAATCTTCTGGTGACCTTCTCATGATGTCACAGGATAAACACTATGTGGTATAATCTTCTGGTGACCTTCTCATGATGTCACAGGATAACACTATGTGGTAAAATCTTCTGGTGGACTTCTCATGATGTGTCACAAGGATAAACACTACTATGTGGTATAATTTGGTGGCCTTCTCATGAGTTCCACAGGAAAACATGTTAGAAGCCCGGTGGCCTTCTCATGATGTCAAGGATAAACACTATGTGGTATAATGGCCTCTCATGATGTCACAGGAACTTCTTCTTTCAATGATGTCACAGGAATTGATGTTCAGTACAGCCCACAAGAACCTTCTCATGATGTCACAGGATAAACACTATGTGGTATAATCTTCTGGCTGACCTTCTCATCGTCGCTATGTGGTATAATCTTCTGGTGACCTTCTATGATGTCACAGAGATAAACACTATGTGGTATAATCTCTGGTGGGACTTCTCATGATGATCACAGGATAAACACTATGTGTATATCTTCTGGTGACCGTCTCATGATGTCAACAGGATAAACACTATGTGGTATAATCTTCTTGTACCTTCTTATAATGTCACAGATAAACACATGTGGTATATCTTCTGGTGACCTTCTCATGATGTCACAGGATAAACACTATGTGGTATAATCTTCTGGTGGCCTTCTCATGATGTCACAGGATAAAACACATATGTGATAAACACTATGTGGTATAATCTTCTGGTGCCTTCTCATGATGTCACAGGATAAACACTATGTGGTATAATTCTGGTGACCTTCTCACTGAATGTCACAGGAATAAAACACTATGTGGTATAATCTTCTGGTGACCTTCTCATGATGTCACAGGAATTGATGTTCAGTACAGCCCACAAGTGACCTTCTCATGATGTCACAGGATAAGCACTATGTTGGTATAACTTCTGGTGACCTCTCATGATGTCACAGGATAAACACTATGTGGTATAATTCTTCTGGTGTGTATAATGTATACTATTGGTATAATCTTCTGGTGACCTTCTCATGATGTCACAGGATAAACACTTGTGTATAATCTTCTGGTGACCTTCTCATGATGTCACAGGATAAACACTATGGGTATAATCTTCTGGTGACCTTCTCATGATGTCACAGGATAAAACTATGTGTCATAATCTTTGGTGACTTCTCATGATGTCACAGGATAAACACTATGTGGTATAATCTTCTTGGTGACCTTCTCATGATGTCACAGGATAAACACTATGTGGTATAATCTTCTGGTGACCTTCTCATGATGTCACAGGATAAACACTATGTGGTATAATCTTCTGGTGACCTTCTCATGATGTCACAGGATAAACACTATGTGGTATATCTTCTGTGACCCTCATGATGCAAATCTCTCACAGGATAACACTATGGGTATAATCTTCTGGTGACCTTCTCATGATGTCACAGGATAAACACTATGTGGTATAATCTTCTGGTGACCTTCTCATGATGTCACAGGATAAACACTATGTGGTATAATCTTCTGGTGACCTTCTCATTGATGTCACTAACACTATGGTATAACTTCTGGTGACCTTTCATAATGTCCAGGATAAACACTATGGGGTATAATCTTCTGGTGACCTCTCATGATGTCACAGATAAACGATGGTATAATCTCCTGGTGAACCTTCTCATGATGTCACAGGATTAAACACTAATGTGGTATACTTTCTGGTGACCTCTTCATGATGTCACAGGATAAACACTATGTGGTATAATCTTCTGGTGACCTTCTCATGATGTCACAGATAAACACTATGGGTATAATCTTCTGACCTTCTCATATGTCACAGGATAAACACTATGTGGTATAATCTTCTGGTGACCTTCTCATGATGTCACAGGATAAACACTATGTGGTATAATCTTCTGGTGACCTTCTCATGATGTCACAGGATAAACACTATGTGGTATAATCTTCTGGTGACCTTCTCATGATGTCACAGGATAAACACTATGTGGTATAATCTTCTGGTGACCTTCTCATGATGTCACAGGATAAACACTATGTGGTATAAATCATTCTGGTGGCCTTCTTCATGATGTCACAGGATAACACTATGTGGTATAATCTTTCTGGTGACCTTCTCATGATGTCACAGGATAAACACTATGTGGTATAATCTTCTGGTGACCTTCTCATGATGTCACGGATAAACACTATGTTATAATCTTCTGGTGGCTTTCTCATGATGTCACAGGAATTGATGGTCAGTCAATCCCATGAGCCTTTCATGATGTCACAGGATAAACACTATGTGGAATCTTCTGGTGCCTTCTCTGATGTCACAGGATAAACATTATGTGGTATAATCTTCTGGTGACCTTCTCATGATGTCACAGGATAACACTATGTGGTATAATCTTCTGGTGACCTCTCATGATGTCACAGGAATTGATGTCAGTAACAGTCCCCACCAATAACCTTCTCATGATGTCACACTATGTGGTATAATTCTGGTGGCCTTCTCATGATGTCACAGATAAACACTATGTGGTATAATCTTTCGTGACCCTTCATGATGTCACAGGATAAACACTATGTGGTATAATCTTGGTGACCTTCTCATGATGTCACAGGATAAAACACTATGTGGTATAACTTCTGGTGACCTTCTCATGATGTCACAGGATTGATGTTCATCTTCTCTCACAGGAATAAACACTATGTGGCGCTTCTCATGATGTCACAGGATAAACACTATGTGGTATAATCTTCACTGTGGCCTTCTCATGATGTCACAGGAATTGATGTTCAGTACAGCTCATGATGTCACAGGATAAACACTATGTGGATCTTCTGGTGACCTTCTCATGATGTCACAGGATAAACACTATGTGGTATAATCTTCTGGTGAACCTTCTCATGATGTCACAGGGATTCAACATCCCCACCACTTCTCATGATGTCACAGGATAAACACTATGTGGTATAATCTCTGTGACCTTCTCATGATGTCACAGGAATAAACACTATGTGTATAACCTTCTCATGATGTCACAGGAAACAATTGATATGTGGGTTCTCAGCAGTGAACCTTCTCATGATGTCACAGGAATTGATGGTCAGTACAGCCCACAGACCTTCTCATGAGTACAGGGTGCTGTAATCTTCTGGTGACCTTCTCAGTAATGTCACAGGGTAGCAATGGTCAGTAGTACAAGCCCATGGAGACTTTATTATGATGTCACAGTGATGCACTTTTTTGGTGGCCTTCACATGATGTCACAGGAATTGATGGTCAGTACAGCCCCACCAAGAACCTTCTCATGATGTCACAGGATAAACACTATGTGCTGTAATCTTCTGGTGACCTTCTCAGTAATGTCACAGGGTAGCAATGGTCAGTAGTACAAGCCCATGGAGACTTTATTATGATGTCACAGTGGTGCACTCTTTTGGTGGCCTTCACATGATGTCACAGGAATTGATGGTCAGTACAATCCCATGAGTCCTTCTCATGATGTCCTAGGGTAACCACTGTGCAATGTACTTTTCGGTGGCCTTCTCATGATGTCACAAGGTAACCACTGTGTAGTGTAATCGTTTGGTGTCCATTGGTAACCACTGTGTAGTGTAATTTTTTGGTGACCTTCTCATGATGTCACAGCATAGCGATGGTGCAGCACAATCCCATGAGACCTTCTCAGGAGAGTATTATTATGGTGATGACTCTCACCATTCGCTCTTTATTTACTCCACATGTGGAGATATTTTCCAGACGCTGAGGAGGTGTGGAGGGCAGTAAATCAGGGCAGTGTGGGTGAGATGTCTCCGCACTATGAATGTATAAATCACGTGGTTTATTGCCATTTACAGGGCGCGTTGGTCTCCGATGTGTGGGCACCTGGTCAGGTGACTCAAGAAATAGAGTGTTAATGTCAGATAACGATCTGCCGCCTCATTGGCGGATCTCTTCAGTCCACCCTCTTTGGCACAACAGTAAGAGACGCTTTCCAGATGTGCAGAGACATACTCTGAGAGAGAACATACGCAGCTCCGAGCTGGGAGCTAAGACAGACACTGCAGACACAGGTGAGAGACCGCCATAACTTGAGACCTCAGAGAAATACCTCAAATATAGGTGAGCGGCTTCCTTGACCCAATACTTAAGAGACATACCTTAAATATTGGTAAGAGACGACCATAACCCGAGACCTCTGAGAGACACCTCATATGCAGGTGAGAGTCTGCCATAACTCTAGACCTCAGAGAGAGACATCAGATATAGATGAGAGAATTCCCTGTCCTAAAACCTAAGAGACACCTTATGTACAGACAAGAGAGTCACATCGATTATAGATGAGAGACTTCCCGGACCCAAGTCTTGAGACACCTCATACAAAGATGAGAGACTGCCCTAACCCCGATACCTCAGAGGTACACCTCATATACAGTTACGATAGACTGCCTTAACCTGAGACTTCAGACACCTCACATACAAGTGAGAGATAACCCTAACCCTAACAGACATACCTGAAACAAGAGCTAAAAGAGACACCTCAGACCCTAGTGAGTTCTTAGCTGAGGGCTGAGAGACATCCACAAGCTGAGAGACAAGTGCTGAACATGCCAGGAGAGACTCTCCAGAAATCTGTGAGATAGACTTCACATAGGAGAAGAGTTCCACACATACAGATAGCATTAGCAAGGGTTGTATACTACAGGTGAGACATCAAGAGACAGCTGTGATATGAGGATCACAGAGAGACAACCAGGAAAGGTGAGTCCTGACCAGAGGAGACATCCTGGAATGACAAGTCCCGGGGAGTCAAGATGGCAGCTGTACTACAGTGAGGGTATATGAAGGTCCAGCAGGCCAGGCTCCCAGGAGGACGCACCTTCTAACCAGGACATGATGTGATTATTTTACAGATCTGCTACGAAGAGAAACGCAAACTGCAGAAAGGTGAGAAGCTGGAGGGGCGGGCATCGTATGGGTCATGGTGGAGGTTAGTCATTATATACCAGCATTCTGGGCACATGAATGGTGGTCACCATGAGCTCTGAGCTTGTGAGGCAAATGACCTTGGAACCTAAAGAGAATGCTGCAGGTTCTGGAAAGTCCTGGATATTATAACTGGCACCATCACAGGCACAGAAGTCTTAGTGGTTCCTATGTGCCAGGCTGGATCTGGTCAGGTTCTTCAGAACTGTGCTTCACCATTCATCATTGTCTCCGGACCCCCATTAGATGGTCACCAATGTCATCTCAGAGAGTGGACATGTGGAGTGGTCAGGCCCTGTTGTAGAGCTTGGAGATCTGGATCTTAGGAATGGTCCCAATATTTGGCTTCCCCTACTATGTGAGACCGTGAGCTGTCACTAGTTTTATGAACAATGCCCCAGCTCCTCAGACCTAATATCTACCTTGCTGTTGAGTGATGAGGGGTTAGATACATTTTCCAGGCCTGATGTATTCCCGGGGAAGGATTCTGGGATGTAACTGGATCAGGTTTTCCAGGACTTGCAGTCACTGAATATTGCAGCTTATAGTCCATTTCGTGTTTCACAGAAACCACGCTCATTGAGAAGATACAACTTACCTGTAAGAAGACTCCAGAACACGTGACATGGAGTCCACAGCAGCTCTGCTGGCCCTGCTCTGCATACATCTGATCACAGGTGAGAGATTGTACCATGCACGGGACCGCTCCGACATAAAGACCCACCACAGGGACAAGGCAGAGTCCATTCTCACAAAGACATATGCCCAGGTAATATGTGTGGAATGAAGTGGAGATTATTATGGTGTGTGGATATGAGGGGAGGTGGTGATGATGGAGTGCAGTGTGGGGTGGAGGTAATGGAGCTTAGTCTGACTGGAGATGATGGAAAAGAGCCACGCCTAGGATAACTTTTACATTGGCTAGGCTAGGCCCTGGACAGGCTAACTTGTAATATTAGCTGCCACAGCCCTAAATCTAAACCTGCCAAAGCGAAGGTAGAGGTAGGTAAAGATGATGGAGTGTGGTGTAGGTAAAGATGATGGAGTGGTAGAGATGGAGTGCCAAAGCGAAGGTAGAGGTAGGTAAAGATGATGGAGTGTGGTGTAGGTAAAGATGATGGAGTGGTAGAGATGGAGTGCCAAAGCGAAGGTTAGAGGTAGGTAAAGATGATGGAGTGGGTGTAGGTAAGATGATGAGGGTAGAGATGGAGTGCCAAAGCGAAGGTAGAGGTTAGGTAAAGATGATGGAGTGTGGTGTGGGTAAAGATGATGGAGTGTGGTGTGTGAAGATGATGGAGTGTAGGTGTGATAGGTAGAGATGATGGAGTGTGGTGTAGGTAGAGATGATGGAGTGTGGTGTAGGTAAAGATGATGGAGTGTGGTGTAGGTAGAGATGATGGAGTGTGGTGTAGGTAGAGATGATGGAGTGTGGTGTAGGTAGAGATGATGGAGTGTGGTGTAGGTAGAGGATGATGGAGTGTGGTGTAGGTTAGTGATGATGGAGTGTGGTGTAGGTAGAGACGATGAGTGTGGTGTAGGTAAAGATGATGGGGTGTGGTGTAGGTAGAGATGATGGAGTGTGTGTAGGTAGAGATGATGGAGTGTGGTAGGTAAAGTGAGGTATGAGACGATGGAGTGTGGTTGTAGGTAGAGATGATGGAGTGTGGTAGGTAAAGATGATGGAGTGTGGTGTAGGTAGAGATGACGGAGTGTGGTGTAGGTAGAGATGGATGGAGTGTGGTGTAGAGATGATGGAGTGGGTGTAGGTAGAGATGACGGAGTGTGGTGTAGGTAGAGATGACGGAGTGTGGTGTAGGTAGAGATGATGGAGTGTGGGTGTAGGTAGAGAACGGAGTGTGGTGTAGGTATGATGGAGTGTAGGTTGTAGGTAAGAGATGATGGAGAGTGTGTGTAGTAGAGATGATGGAGTGTGGTGTAGGTAAAGATGATGGAGTGTGTGTAGTAGAGATGATGGAGTGTGGTGTAGGTAGAGATGATGGAGAGTGGTGTAGGTAAAGATGATGGAGAGTGGTGTGTAGAGGTAGAGTAAAATGATGGAGTGTGGTGTAGGTAAAGATGATGGAGTGTGGTGTAGGTAAAGATGATGGAGTGTGGTGTAGGTAGAGATGATGGAGTATGTAGAGATGGAGTGTGGTGTAGGTAGAGATGATGGAGTGTGGTGTAGGTAGATGATGGATAGAGTGTGAGTAGCAGAGAGTGTGTGTAGGTAGAGGAGATGTAGGTGGTGTACAGTGATGGAGTGTGGTGGAGGTAAGAGGAGATGGAGAGTGGTGTTGGTAGACATGATGGAGTGTGGTGGAGGTAGAGGAGATGTAGTGTGATGTAGGTAGAAGTGATGGAGTGTGGTGGTAGAGATGATGGAGTGTGGTGGAGGTAGAGGAGATGGAGTGTGGTGGAGGTAGAGGAGATGCAGTGTGGTGTAGGTAGAGGTGATGGGAGTGTGGTACAGGTAGAGGTGATGGAGTGTGGTATAGGTAGAAGTGATGGAGTGTGGTGTAGGTAGAGGAGATGCAGTGTGGTGTAGGTAGAGGTGATGGAGTGTGGTGTAGGTAGAAGGTAATGGAGTGTGGTTTAAATAGAGGTGATGGAGTGTGGTGTAGGTAGAGGAGATGGAGAGTGGGTGGTAGGTAGACATGATGCAGTGTGGTGGAGGAAAGAGGAGTATGCAGTGGTGTAGGTGTGATGCAGTGTGGTGTAGGTAGAGGAGATGCAGAGTGGTGGAGGTAGAGGGAGATGCAGTGTGGTGAGGTAGAGGAGATGCAGTGTGGTGGAGGTAGAGAGATGCAGTGTGGTGGAGGTAGAGGAGATGCAGTGTGGTGGAGGTAGACATGATGAGATGCAGTGTGGTGGAGGTAGAGGAGATGCAGTGTGGTGGAGGTAGAGGAGATGCAGTGTGGTGGAGGTAGAGGAGATGCAGTGTGGTGTAGGTAGAGGAGATGCAGTGTGGTGTAGGTAGAGGAGATGCAGTGTGGTGTAGGTAGAGGAGATGCAGTGTGGTGTAGGTAGAGATGAGTGTGATGAATTGTTGTCCTTCTGTTGATGGACACATTCAATAATTGGTCCCTTCTATCTCCTTAAGACCTACCTCTGGAAGTATGGCTGGGTCGAGCCGGTCCGCTGGGACTCTTTGCCATTTCGAGGGGTTCCATCTACATCAGAAGAGAACGTGGCCCCGGCAGACATCTCCAGCCTTCTGAGTGAAGGCAAATCTTCATCTCCCAATGAACCAGAGATCACTGAGCGTCCAGAGCCGACACTAAACCCAAGATTTATTGGAGCCTTGAAAAGATTTCAGGAGGCCAACAGGCTGCAAGTGACCGGAGAGCTGGATGATGCCACGCGGGAGGCCATGAATGCTCCACGGTGTGGAGTCCCTGACCGTAAGGTAGAGAAACCTGATGATATAAACCCAACTGAGAGCGTCACCTCAGTGCTTGATGGTGGCCAGGATCCTGACAATTCACACAGTGTCACCACTGCTCCTCGCCCCACGTCTGCCAGTGAGAGGATCTGGAGGGACCTGGTGCAGAATAAAAAGAGAGTCCGACCCCAATTGTCCTATAACCAGGAGCCAGGACGCCACGTCAGGAAGAAACGAAGCGAACTCTTAAAGGCTGGAGCTAAGAAAGGGGCATTCTCCAAGCCCAAAATTAAATGGAGGCTGCTGGGGGAGGGGTACAGCGTGTGGCTCAGCATTGAGCAGCAGCGGTCTATACTACTGCGTGCCTTCCGGATCTGGAGTGAGGTGGTGCCCCTCAACTTTGAAGAGGATGTGACATCTCCGGCCCACCTCATTGACATCAAGCTGGGCTTTGGTACCCGTGAGTATCACCCTCATTTCTTGTATGGAAGAGCTGAGACCTCACCTCAGGTAGATAGTCCGGGATCTCATCATATAGAGAGACCACCAGACTGTCAGATTAGTATTTTGGGAGGGGAAGCGGCGTTGGTGGGGGCCACATGTGCTCCCCACAGACTCCATCATTCTGTGATGAATGGGTGGAGGAGTTTCCTCTCCAGTCATTATGACGCCTTCTTCTTCTGGCTATGGGGGCTCCTCAGGGTACAAGACGCCTCACACAGAACCTTCTGGATCTCTGGATCCTAGGGGACATCCACAGTTTCAACAGTTCCACAGTCATAACAGTGACATCCACAGTGCCCCCATAACAGTGACATCCACAGTGCCCCATAACAGTGACATCCACAGTGCCCCATAACAGTGACCTCCACAGTGCCCCCATAACAGTGACCTCCACAGTGCCCCCATAACAGTGACCATCCACAGTGCCCCCATAACAGTGACCTCCACAGTGCCCCCATAACAGTGACATCCACAGTGCCCCCATAACAGTGACATCCACAGTGCCCCCATAACAGTGACATCCACAGTGCCCCCATAACAGTGACCATCCACAGTGCCCCCATAACAGTGACCTCCACAGTGCCCCCATAACAGTGACCTCCACAGTGCCCCCATAACAGTGACATCCACAGTGCCCCCATAACAGTGACATCCACAGTGCCCCCATAACAGTGACATCCACAGTGCCCCATAACAGTGACCTCCACAGTGCCCCCATAACAGTGACAGTGACCCCACAGTGCCCCCATAACAGTGACCTCCACAGTGCCCCCCATAACAGTGACATCCACAGTGCCCCCATAACAGTGACATCCACAGTGCCCCCATAAACAGTGACCTCCACAGTGCCCCCATAACAGTGACCTCCACAGTGCCCCCATAACAGTGAACCTCCACAGTGCCCCCATAACAGTGACATCCACAGTGCCCCATAACAGTGACATCCACAGTGCCCCCATAACAGTGACCTCCACAGTGCCCCATAACAGTGACCTCCACAGTGCCCCCATAACAGTGACATCCACAGTGCCCCCATAACAGTGACCTCCACAGTGCCCCCATAACAGTGACCTCCACAGTGCCCCCATAACAGTGACTCCACAGTGCCCCCCATAACAGTGACCATCCACAGTGCCCCCATAACATGACCTCCACCCCATAACAGTGACCTCCACAGTGCCCCATAACAGTGACATCCACAGTGCCCCCATAACAGTGACATCCACAGTGCCCCATAACAGTGACCTCCACAGTGCCCCATAACAGTGACCTCCACAGTGCCCCATAACAGTGACCTCCACAGTGCCCCCATAACAGTGACCTCCACAGTGCCCCCATAACAGTGACCATCCACAGTGCCCCCATAACAGTGACATCCACAGTGCCCCCATAACAGTGACCTCCACAGTGCCCCCATAACAGTGACCTCCACAGTGCCCCCATAACAGTGACATCCACAGTGCCCCCATAACAGTGACCTCCACAGTGCCCCATAACAGTGACATCCACAGTGCCCCCATAACAGTGACATCCACAGTGCCCCCATAACAGTGACCTCCACAGTGCCCCCATAACAGTGACATCCACAGTGCCCCCATAACAGTGACCACATCCACAGTGCCCCCATAACAGTGACATCCACAGTGCCCCATAACAGTGACATCCACAGTGCCCCCATAACAGTGACATCCACAGTGCCCCCATAACAGTGACATCCACAGTGCCCCACAGTGCCCCCATAACAGTGACATCCACAGTGCCCCCCATAACAGTGACATCCACAGTGCCCCCATAACAGTGACATCCACAGTGCCCCCATAACAGTGACATCCCACAGTGCCCCCATAACAGTGACATCCACAGTGCCCCATAACAGTGACCTCCACAGTGCCCCATAACAGTGACCATCCACAGTGCCCCCCCATAACAGTGACATCCACAGTGCCCCATAACAGTGACATCCCACAGTGCCCCCATAACAGTGACATCCACAGTGCCCCCCATAACAGTGACATCCACAGTGCC
Source organism: Rhinella marina (assembly GCA_900303285.1). NCBI lineage: Eukaryota > Metazoa > Chordata > Amphibia > Anura > Bufonidae > Rhinella > Rhinella marina. The sequence goes on along the minus strand of ONZH01018331.1, from coordinate 3,852 downwards.
CCCCATAACAGTGACATCCACAGTGCCCCCATAACAGTGACATCCACAGTGCCCCCATAACAGTGACATCCACAGTGCCCCCATAACAGTGACATCCACAGTGCCCCATAACAGTGACATCCACAGTGCCCCATAACAGTGACATCCACAGTGCCCCCATAACAGTGACATCCACAGTGCCCCCATAACAGTGACATCCACAGTGCCCCCATAACAGTGACATCCACAGTGCCCCCATAACAGTGACATCCACAGTGCCCCCATAACAGTGACATCCACAGTGCCCCCATAACAGTGACCTCCACAGTGCCCCCATAACAGTGACATCCACAGTGCCCCCATAACAGTGACATCCACAGTGCCCCCATAACAGTGACATCCACAGTGCCCCCATAACAGTGACATCCACAGTGCCCCCATAACAGTGACCTCCACAGTGTCCCCATAACAGTGACACTCCACAGTGCCCCCCATAACAGTGACATCCACAGTGCCCCCATAACAGTGACCATCCACAGTGCCCCCATAACAGTGACATCCACAGTGCCCCCCATAACAGTGACATCCACAGTGCCCCCATAACAGTGACATCCACAGTGCCCCATAACAGTGACATCCACAGTGCCCCATAACAGTGCCATCCACAGTGCCCCCATAACAGTGACATCCACAGTGCCCCCATAACAGTGACATCCACAGTGCCCCCATAACAGTGACATCCACAGTGCCCCCCATAACAGTGACATCCACAGTGCCCCCATAACAGTGACATCCACAGTGCCCCATAACAGTGACATCCACAGTGCCCCCATAACAGTGACATCCACAGTGCCCCCATAACAGTGACTCCACAGTGTCCCCATAACAGTGACATCCACAGTGCCCCCCATAACAGTGACATCCACAGTGCCCCCATAACAGTGACATCCACAGTGCCCCCATAAACAGTGACATCCACAGTGCCCCCCCATAACAGTGACATCCACAGTGCCCCATAACAGTGACATCCACAGTGCCCCCATAACAGTGACATCCACAGTGCCCCATAACAGTGACATCCACAGTGCCCCCATAACAGTGACATCCCACAGTGCCCCCATAACAGTGACATCCACAGTGCCACCCCCATAACAGTGACATCCACAGTGCCCCCATAACAGTGACATCCACAGTGCCCCCATAACAGTGACATCCACAGTGCCCCCATAACAGTGACATCCACAGTGCCCCCATAACAGTGACATCCACAGTGCCCCCATAACAGTGACATCCACACAGTGCCCCCATAACAGTGACATCCACAGTGCCCCCATAACAGTGACATCCACAGTGCCCCCATATCCACAGTGACATCCACAGTGCCCCCATAACAGTGACATCATCCACAGTGCCCCCATAACAGTGACATCCACAGTGCCCCCATAACAGTGGACATCCACAGTGCCCCCATAACAGTGACATCCACAGTGCCCCCATAACAGTGACATCCACAGTGCCCCCATAACAGTGACATCCACAGTGCCCCATAACAGTGACATCCACAGTGCCCCCCATAACAGTGACATCCACAGTGCCCCCATAACAGTGACCTCCACAGTGCCCCCATAACAGTGACTCCACAGTGCCCCATAACAGTGACAGTGACATCCACAGTGCCCCATAACAGTGACATCCACAGTGCCCCCATAACAGTGACATCCACAGTGCCCCCATAACAGTGACATCCACAGTGCCCCCCATAACAGTGACATCCACAGTGCCCCCATAACAGTGACATCCACAGTGCCCCCCATAACAGTGCCATCCACAGTGCCCCCATAAACAGTGACATCCACAGTGCCCCCCATAACAGTGACATCCACAGTGCCCCCATAACAGTGAATCCACAGTGCCCCATAACAGTGACATCCACAGTGCCCCCATAACAGTGACATCCACACAGTGCCCCCATAACAGTGACATCCACAGTGCCCCCATAACAGTGACATCCACAGTGCCCCATAACAGTGACATCCACACCCCCATAACAGTGACATCCACCCCATAACAGTGACATGCCCCATAACAGTGCCATCCACAGTGCCCCATAACATGACATCCACAGTGCCCCCATAACAGTGACATCCACAGTGCCCCCATAACAGTGACATCCACAGTGCCCCCATAAACAGTGACATCCACATGCCCCCTAAACAGTGACATCCACAGTGCCCATAACAGTGACATCCACAGTGCCCCCCATAACAGTGACCTCCACAGTGCCCCCATAACAGTGAACCTCCACAGTGTCCCCATAACAGTGACCTCCACAGTGCCCCCATAACAGTGCACATCCACATGCCCCCATAACAGTGACCTCCACAGTGCCCCCATAACAGTGACCTCCACAGTGCCCCATACAGCCACAGTCCCATAACAGTGACCTCCACAGTGCCCCCAATAACAGTGACCTCCACAGTGCCCCCCCATAACAGTGACCTCCACAGTGCCCCCATAACAGTGACATCCACAGTGTCCCCATAACAGTGACCTTCACAGTGCCCCTATAACAGTGACATCCACAGTGTCCCCATAACAGTGACCTCCACAGTGCCCCCATAACAGTGACCTCCACAGTGCGAGAGATCAGCAGGCGGGATTTCAGACATGGAGGTGCTGTGAGTAGTGGGGTCAACAGTAAATGGGTCTGTACTGGGAGAGACGACACATCGGAGTCAGTCAGGGGGTGCAGTGTGAGCCCCATATACATGTACGACCATAGAGCGCTTCTATTTCCAGCACTCGGCCGCAGAACACGGTATAACATCTCCTCCAATATCGGAGGCAGCGGATAATAATTAATCCCTGTAAGATTTCCTCGCAGCCTCAGAGTAGATTTTGGGATTTTTAATGAAGACGCGTTTTCCTAGGTCAGCGCTGAAGTTCATTCCAGGAAGATGGGATTTAAACCTCCTGTGTCCAATTAATTCTGAGACTGGCGCCTGGCCAAAACAATATCATTCACGGTTAATTTCTGTCTGACCAGTTATGGATGGCCCAGGTGAGGAAATGGATGCAGGTACTAGAGGAGGAAACACAGGGTCAGCTGAAGTCCATACGGGTTCTGGTCTGACATGGGGACGTGTTGGGGACCAGTGTCTGAGTGAAGGGACTGGAGCGGACTCCTCGTAATTAACCAGAGAACTTCATATCAATGAGATTCCATTCACCACAAACTAAAATGTGAAAAATTAAAAAAGGAACAATGGAAAGTACAAAGACTATTCAGCAAGTAAATTAAACTTGGCTGAAAATTTGCTCTGTGGACACTGAAGGAGGCGAGTCCAAGATTATATGATTGTGGAACATACATTTATCAAATTTTATAATGACATAAATTATACAGAAATGACAGAACCTTCAAATCCTACCATGGAACATAATGTAACATCAATAATACTGCCTCCTATGTACAGGAATATAACTACTATAATACTGCTCCTATGTACAAGAATATAACTACTATAATACTGCTCCTATGTACAAGAATATAACTACTATAATACTGCTCCTATGTACAAGAATATAACTACTATAATACTGCTCCTATGTACAAGAATATAACTACTATAATACTGCTCCTATGTACAAGAATATAACTACTATAATACTGCTCCTATATAGAAGAATATAACTACTATAATACTGGTCCTATGTACAAGAATAGAACTACTATAATACTGCTCCTATGTACAAGAATATAACTACTATAATACTGCTCCTATGTACAAGAAAATAACTAATATAATACTGCCTCTATGTACAAGATATAACTACTATAATACTGTCCTTGTACAAGAATATAACTACTAT
>ONZH01018330.1:0-24620 GCA_900303285.1 Rhinella marina | reverse complement strand
TCAGCTTGGGCGACAGGAAGCACAGCGCCCCAGAGGTGAGGGACGCCATATTGCAGCAGACGGAGATGTGGCTGTCGCCGCTGCAGCTAGGACCAGGCATGGTCGTGTGCGATAACGGCCGTAACCTGGTGGCGGCTCTGGAGCTTGCCGAACTCAATCACGTACCATGCCTGGCCCACGTTTTTAATCTGGTAGTCCAAAAATTTCTAAAGACTTACCCCAACCTGGCAGAGCTACTGGTGAAAGTGCGGCGCTTGTGCGCTCACTTTCGGAAGTCAACTGTAGCTGCTGCTAGCTTAAAAAAACTCCAGCAACGCCTCCATTTGCCTGAACATCGGCTGTTTGTGCGACCTGCCGACTCGCTGGAATTCCACCTATTCCATGTTGGCCAGGGTGTGTGAGCAGCAGAGAGCATTGATGGAGTACCAGATTATGAATCCACGCGTGCCTCCAACTCAGCTCCCTCAGTTTGCCAACCACGAGTGGCCATGGATGGCAGACATATGCGATGTACTGCGTATCTTTGAGGAGTCCACCAAGAAGGTCAGCAGCGAGGACGCTATAGTGAGCGTAACCATCCCGCTCCTAGGCGTCCTTAAAGAATCGCTCATCGCAATAAGGGAGAACGCATTGCACGCAGAGGAGACGGGGGTAGGAGGAGACGCAACGGAGCTACACAGTCAGACCACACTTTTGTCTGCTTCACGGTGGCAGTTGCAGGAGGAGGAGGATGAGGAGGAGGACGACGTGGAGGTGGCTGTGGAAGAGGGAGGAGGATGCTGGCCGGCGAGGGTAGCAAGTCCAGGCTGTGTGCGTCCCAATTGGTCCAGCGTCGGGATGGGGCGGAGAGGAGGCGGAAGAGAAGAGGAGGGGAAATGGGCAAGTGATCCTTCTGGTGGGGGCAGTGAGGTCAATGCCTATTCAGAGTCTGGCACACATGGCTGACTTCATGCTGGGCTGCTTTCCCGGAACACACGTGTTGTCCGGATAGTGGAGAACAAAACTGTACTGGGTCTTCGCACTCCTGGACCCCCGGTATAAAGATACGTCTCCTCTTTTATTCCGGTAGAGGAGAGGACGAAATCGATTGCTGGAATACCAGAGGGAACTCGTGCAGAACATGATGGAGATTTTCCCACCCACCATCGCTGGCGGCAGAGAGGAGAGGGTCTCCCAGAGTCCCACAACATCCATCAGGCCCACAGCCACAGGGGAACACTCTCCCAAGGTGGTGGGACACGTTCATGCACCCCCTCGTGCAACTTCCATCACTGCGGGGCCCGCTATCCAGCAGGAGGGACAAGTATCCGGCGGATGTTGCGGGAGTACCTGGCAGACCGTACCCCTGTCCTCCCCGATCCCTCGGCGTCCTACACTTACTGGGTCCTCCAAGTTGGACACGTGGCTGGAACTGTCCCTGTACGCCTTGGAGGTGCTTGCCTGCCCTGCCGCCAGCGTGCTATCAGAAAGGGTGTTCAGCGCAGCCGGGGGGCATTATAACCGATAAGCGCAGCCGCCTGTCAACCGACAGTGCGGACAGGCTGACGCTAATCAAAATGAACAGCAAGTGGATTGACCCGGACTTTGCTTCTCCAACCGTGGAAAGCAGCCAAAAGTGAAGTGCCATCTGTATGAAGTGCCATTTTCCTCCTCCACCTCCTCCTCCTCCTCCTTAACCGCCGTAGAATTGCTCCGTAAATAAGAAAAAATTTATATATTTATGGCTCACCTCTTGGGCCTCCACAAAATGTTTAAAGAGGTCTCACCTCTTGGGCCTCCACATAATTTTTAAGAGGACCTCTTGGGCCTCACACCTCTTGGGCCTCCACATAATTTTTAAGAGGTCTCACCTCTTGGGCCTGCCACAAAATGTTTAAGAGGTCTCACCTCTTGGGCCTCCACATTTTAAATCATTTTTAAGAGGTCTCACCTCTTGGGCCTCCACATAATTTTTAAGAGGTCTCACCTCTTGGGCCTCCACATAATTTTTAAGAGGTCTCACCTCTTGGGCCTCCACATAATTTTTTAAGAGGTCTCACCTCTTGGGCCTCCACAAAATTTTTAAGAGGTCTCAACCTCTTGGGCCTCCACAAAATGTTTTAAGAGGTCTCACCTCTTGGGCCTCCACAAAATTTTAAGAGGTCTCACCTCTTGGGCCTCCACAAAATTTTTAAGAGGTCTCACCTCTTGGGCCTCCACAAATTTTTAAGAGGTCTCACCTCTTGGGCCTCCACAAAATTTTTAAGAGGTCTCACCCTTTGGGCCTCACACAAATTTTTAAGAGGTCTCACCTCTTGGGGCCTCCACAAATTTTTAAGAGGTCTCACCTCTTGGGCCTCCACATAATTTTTAAGAGGTCTCACCTCTTGGGCCTCCACAAAATTTTTAAGAGGTCTCACCTCTTGGGCCTCCACATAATTTTTAAGAGGTCTCACCTCTTGGGCCTCCACATAATTTTTAACAGGTCTCACCTCTTGGGCCTCCACATAATTTTTAAGGTCTCAGGTCTTAAGAGGTCTCACCTCTTGGGCCTCCACAAAATCTTTAAGAGGTCTCACCTCTTGGGCCTCCACAAAATCTTTAAGAGGTCTCACCTCTTGGCCTCCACAAAATTTTAAGAGGTCTCACCTCTTGGGCCTCCACATAATTTTTAAGAGGTCTCACCTCTTGGGCCTCCACAAAAAAATCTTTAAGAGGTCTCACCTCTTGGGCCTCCACATAATTTTAAAGAGGTCTCACCTCTTGGGCCTCCACAAATCTTTAAGAGGTCTCACCTCTTGGGCCTCCACAAAATGTTTAAGAGGTCTCACCTCTTGGGCCTCCACAAAATCTTTAAGAGGTCTCACCTCTTGGGCCTCCACAAAATCTTTAAGAGGTCTCACCTCTTGGGCCTCCACATAATTTTTAAGAGGTCTCACCTCTTGGGCCTCCACAAAATTTTTAAGAGGTCTCACCTCTTGGGCCTCCACAAAATTTTTAAGAGGTCTCACCTCTTGGGCCTCCACAAAATTTTTAAGAGGTCTCACCTCTTGGGCCTCCACAAACTTTAAATCTTTAAGAGGTCTCACCTCTTGGGCCTCCACAAAAATTTTTAAGAGGTCTCACCTCTTGGGCCTCCACAAAATGTTTAAGAGGTCTCACCTCTTGGGCCTCCACAAAATCTTTAAGAGGTCTCACCTCTTGGGCCTCCACAAAATCTTTAAGAGGTCTCACCTCTTGGGCCTCCACAAATTTTAAGAGGTCTCACCTTGGGCCTCCACAGGTCTCAAAATCTTTAAGAGGGTCTTCACCTCTTGGGCCTCCACAAAATCTTTAAGAGGTCTCACCTCTTGGGCCTCACAAAATTTTAAGAGGTCTCACCTCTTGGGCCTCCACAAAATCTTTAAGAGGTCTCACCTCTTGGGCCTCCACATAATTTTTAAAGAGGTCTCACCTCTTTGGGCCTCCACAAAATCTTTAAGAGGTCTCACCTCTTGGGCCTCCACAAAATCTTTAAGAGGTCTCACCTCTTGGGCCTCCACAAAATCTTTAAGAGGTCTCACCTCTTGGGCCTCCACAAAATCTTTAAGAGGTCTCACCTCTTGGGCCTCCACAATAATTTTAAGAGGTCTCACCTCTTGGGCCTCCACAAAATCTTTAAGAGGTCTCACCTCTTGGGCCTCCACAAAATCTTTAAGAGGTCTCACCTCTTGGGCCTCCACAAAATCTTTAAGAGGTCTCACCTCTTGGGCCTCCACAAATCTTTAAGAGGTCTCACCTCTTGGGCCTCCACAAAATTTTAAGAGGTCTCACCTCTTGGGCCTCCACAAAATTTTAAGAGGTCTCACCTTTGGGCCTCCACTTTAAGAGGTCTCACCTCTTGGGCCTCCACAAATTTTAACAGGTCTCACCTCTTGGCCTCCACATAATTTTAAGAGGTCTCACCTCTTGGGCCTCCACAAAATTTTAAGAGGTCTCACCTCTTGGGCCCCACAAAATCTTTAAGAGGTCTCACCTCTTGGGCCTCCACATAATTTTTAAGAGGTCTCCTCTTGGGCCTCCACATAATTTTTAAGAGGTCTCACCTCTTGGGCCTCCACAAAATCTTTAAGAGGTCTCACTCTTGGGCCTCCAATCTTTAAAAGGTCTCACCTCTTGGGCCTCCACAAAATCTTTAAGAGGGTCTCACCTCTTGGGCCTCCACAAAATTTTTAAGAGGTCTCACCTCTTGGGCCTCCACATAATTTTAAGAGGTCTCACCTCTTGGGCCTCACAAATTTTTAAGAGGTCTCACCTCTTGGCCTCCACATAATTTTAAGAGGTTCCTCTTGGGCCTCCACAAAATCTTTAAGAGGGGGCACATAATTTTAAAGAGGTCCTTGGGCCTCCACATTATTTTTAAGAGGTCTCACCTCTTGGGCCTCCACAAAATTTTAAGAGGTCTCACCTAAGAGGTCTCACCTCTTGGGCCTCCACATAATTTTAAGAGGTCTCACCTCTTGGCCTCCACATAATTTTTAAGAGGTCTCACCTCTTGGCCTCCACAAAATTTTAAGTCTCACTCTTAAAGAGGTCTCACCTCTTGGGCCTCCACAAAAATTTTTAAGAGGTCTCACCTCTTGGGCCTCCACAAAATCTTTAAGAGGTCTCACCTCTTGGGCCTCCACAAAATCTTTAAGAGGTCTCACTCTTGGGCCTCCACAAAATCTTTAAGAGGTCTCACCTCTTGGGCCTCCCAAAATTTTTAAGAGGTCTCACCTCTTGGGCTCCACAAATTTTTAAGAGGTCTCACCTTGGGCCTCTAAAATGGGCCACATAATTTTAAGAGGTCTCACCTTGGGCTCCACAAAATCTTTAAGAGGTCTCACCTCTTGGGCCTCCACAAAATCTTTAAGAGGTCTCACTCTTGGGCCTCCACAAAAATCTTTTAGAGGTCTCACCTCTTGGGCCTCCACAAAATCTTTAAGAGGTCTCATCCTCTTGGGCCTCCACAAATCTTTAAGAGGTCTCACCTCTTGGGCCTCCTCCAAAATCAAGAACTCTTTAAGAGGTCTCACCTCTTGGGCCTCCACAAAAATCTTTTAAGGAGGTCTCACCTCTTGGGCCTCCACAAAATCTTTAAGAGGTCTCACCTCTTGGGCCTCCACAAAATCTTTAAGAGGTTCACCTCTTGGGCCTCTTTGGCACTTGCCTCCCACAAAATCTTTAAGAGGTCTCACCTCTTTGGGCCTCCACAAAATCTTTAAGAGGCTCACCTCTTGGGCCTCCACAAAATCTTTAAGAGGTCTCACCTCTTGGGCCTCCACAAATCATTTAAGAGGTAAGAAGGTCTCACCTCTTGGGCCTCACAAAATCTTTAAGAGGTCTCACCCTCTTGGGCCTCCACAAAATCTTTAAGAGGTCTCACCTCTTGGGCCTCCACAAAATTTTTAAAGGTCTCACCTCTTGGGCCTCCACAAAAATCTTTAAGAGGTCTCACCTCTTGGGCCTCCATAAAATCTTTAAGAGGTCTCACCTCTTGGGCCTCCAAAATCTTTAAGAGGTCTCACCTCTTGGGCCTCCACAAAATCTTTAAGAGGTCTCACCTCTTGGGCCTCATCAAAATCTTTAGGGTCTCACCTCTTGGGCCTCCACAAAATCTTTAAGGTGTCACCTCTTGGGCCTCACAAAATCTTTGAGGTCTCACCTCTTGGCCCTCCACATAATTTTAAAAAGGTCTCACCTCTTGGGCCTCACAAAATCTTTAAGAGGTCTCACCTCCTCCACAAAATCATCTTTAAGAGGTCTCACCTCTTTGGCCTCCACAAAATCTTTAAGAGGTCTCTCTTCTTGGGCCTACACAAAATCTTTAAGGTCTCACCTCTTTGGGCCTCCACAAATTTTAAGAGGTCTCACCTCTTGGGCCTCCACAAAATCTTTAAGAGGTCTCACTCTTTCTCCACAAAATCTTTAAAGGTCTCACACACCTCTTGGCCTACAAACAAATTTTAGAGGTCTCGCCTCTTTAGCCTCCACACAATTTTTTAACGGGTCTCACCTCTTGGGCCTCCACAAAATTTTTAAGAGGTCTCACCTCTTGGGCCTCCACTTAAGAGGTCTCACCTCTTGGGCCTCCACATAATTTTTAAGAGATCTCACCTCTTGGGCCTCCACATAATTTTTAAGAGGTCTCAGCTCTTGGGCCTCCACATAATTTTTAGAAGTCTCACCTCTTTAGCCTCCACACAATTTTAAGACGTCTCACCTTTTGGGCCTCCACAAAATTTCCATGAGCCTCTTGCCAGCCCACGGCCTCTTCCTGCCTTTTGCGGTCCTACGCATCCCTCCACATCCCCACTGCTTTACCTGCTAGACATGACACTGGGCCAGGTCGGGTCACTGATATCTCTAGCGCCAACAATTTGGGCATTTTAAGGCTTCTGCATGTGTTTGAGTTGTTTTTACATTTTAAAGAAGACATGTCTGACCACATTTCACACACACACACAATGACAATTAGGGGTGGGGTCTATTTGCTTTCCCCCTTGCCTATGCCATCTGTGGTTGTCATAGGCAACGTGATTTTAAGGGGTGCAGAATTTCATCTTCTTTTTTGTCTAGTTTGGCTTGGGGTCCATGGCAATGTAGAGGAAAGAAGGTTTCCTTGTATGGTCTCACTTTACAGAGAGGTTAGATTGTCTTTGGAGTGTATTGTTGAGAGGCTGTGATAGTGGCGTAATAGTGCGACTTGGGCGCGTTATATGCACCCAGACATGCTTCCCCTGCTGTCCCAGTTGCATTCCAGCAGTGTTGGCATCCTTTTCTGAGGTTTCAGGGTGGACTTGGTGACCTCCAAGTGGTCGAATTGAGATTTCCAAGTGGCGAGCATTTTTTTTCCCATAGACTTTAATGGGATTCGATATTCGTCGAATAGTCGAATTTTGCGGTCTATTCGAATCGAATTTCGAACTTTCGAATATTTCACTACTCGCTCATCTCTAGTGATAATCACATTGCTATTACTATAGCATGTTATTAGTATCACTAGAGAAGTGATAATTCAATATAGAAACAATCGAGCATGCACAGGATAGGAACTGTGTAAAACATAAACTTTGTAAATGTTTGTGTTTTTGTGGTGTGTTTAGTGTGAAATATTTGGTACTGTGATCTAGTCGCTGGTGAACATCTGGATCATGGCATCATTAAATAGCCGAATTAGATGCAGGCTGTTATTAGAAGAGCAAGCATTTATCTTCTCATTCCTTTTCTGGGGAACAAAGACCTCAATTTTTGACAATGTATAGAAGGGGGATTTATAACATGCACAGAAGTTCATATTACTGTCCCACTGGGAATATGTACAGTTAGGAAGCGAGAAGGATCTGTGTCTCTCCTTTTCTCCTGCAACCTGTAAACATGTCCCCATTGACCCCTCTCTCTACTCCTTCAGACTGAATGAGATTATAGCCAGCTGAGGGAGGGGGGGTTACTTTATTTTGACATAGTTCAGGCTATGTAGCAGCTATTTAAAGCTGACAAAAAAGGAAGACCAAGATCAGTAGCAAGGAGGTATGAGATACAATATATCCTTGGCTACTGAAGTACCACCTTGCAGGGAAAAGGGTAATAATATATATTATATATATATTATATATATTATATATATATATATATATATAATTATATATATATATATATATATATATATATATATATATATATATATATATATATATATATTATATATTGTGTAGGGCATAAGATGCACCACATTTATCACAGTGGTTCACTCTGTGTGATAGATTAGGCAAATATTACTTTCCTATGCCACCTCTTTGTTAGCTTACTTAAAGGGGTTGTCCGAGTTATGAAAAAAAACATAGCACTGTAAATCTGATGGGCAGCTATATATAACTAAGTTAAGCAAGTTTTAGGCAAAATATATATATATATATATATATATATATATATATTATATATATATATATATATTCCTCATTTCCCTGGTTCTCTTCTGGTCTTTGTTTACATGCAATAACAACAATCTGTGCCCCTCCCCTTGCTCTGCAAAGGGAGTGACTACAAGTGCTGCCCTGAGTTAGATGTTTGCCTCCTAGGATACTCAGCAGCATGTTGTATTTGTAGGACTACAAGTCCCAGCTGTACAATGACACTGCTGATACACACAGGATCTTCCCCCTACCTGTTCTTGTGCAATACTCTACAAATCTTCTCCAGTTTGTCAGCTCCTGTGTCCAGCATTTGTCTCCTCATTGCCTGCAGCTACTCAATAAAGCATTAATCCCTGAGTCTGTGCTGGCTAAAGGGGTTAAAGTTTTATTAGAAATAATCCAGGGAGAGAGCAGCAGCAGCAGACAGCAGTGCATGGAGGCGTGGCCAGCACAGTGATGTCTTGTGTACAGACCCTGATGTCTTAGGCTTGTGCACGAAACATTAGCATAGCAGGCAGAGAAGCTGACATCACAGGCCATGTGACCCTCATTGAAATCTGAGAAAGGGGCGATTGAAGTTAAAGTAAGTGCATTGAAAAAACATTACATTTGCCTAGTTAGAAACATACAAAGAACAAAAAAAAAAAACAACAACTTGGACAACCCCTTTAAGGGTGCAACAAAAACAAGAGTATGCCATCAATAAATCTGGCACATTTTACTACACACTTACTTTCCCTTTTCTAGACACTTTTCAAAACTGTCCAGTGAGGCACAAAATGTGTCTATAACTCATTTTATATATATATATATATATTATATATATATATATATATATATATATATATATACATATATACACACTGTATTTGTGTGCAGTTTGACCCAGAATATTAGCAACTTTGGATTAGTAAATCCAGACAGTATGCTTTCAATGTGTACTTTAGCTAGTACGCTCAAAAAAAATTTTTTTTTTTTCAAAGTTTAACAGCACTATGCTAATTACCATGGACCATAACACAATTCTATGACAGAATGCATAATGGAATGCCTTTAGAGGCATTCCGTTATTCATTCCGTAATAATAGAAGTCTATGGCCTGCATAATGGACCCGTCCCCTTTCCGTTATGCAGGGGAGTTATCAGTTTGGACTTGATGGACGTTTGTCATTCTCCAAACTTAACAACTATACAACTATGAGTCATGACAACATGATAATGGAGCAGTGCAGGGGCAGATTGGCCATAGACCTTACAGGGAAATTTCCCGGTGGGCTGATGCTCAGGGGGCCGTCTGGGCCCTCCTAATTGCCAGCAAGTGGAAGTTTTTGGTGATGTATTTTGTGATGGACTGTGGTATTTGGCTCTGTTGGGTGATATAATGTGCCACAATATGGTATTGCTGGCCCCGCCTTCCATCAATTTGGACCCAACTACAAAATGGGGCCACTTTTAGTATTTTTTTCCAGGGCCACTTTAAGTTCCCAGTCCGTCCCTGGAGCAGTGCTCCATTATATACTTCAGTACTCACACATGTATAGCTTTGTGGACACCAATTAAATAGCTTCTAACATAGTGATACAGATTTGTAGTCCACTCATTTGTCATGGCCATATTTAGTGACATTTATTATGATTCAATTATTTAGCGCTTATGTCCTGTGTATCCCATTGTCACATATCTAAGCATGTCATTCCAGGATTAATTGATTGACTTTGTAATCACCTTGCTTAAAGGATTTATACAGTGCTAATATATTGATGAGCTATTCTCAGTATATTTCATCAATATCATATTGGTGAGGGCCTGACTGCCTGCACCCCTGCAATGGTGCTTGTGGGAGCGCTGCAGCCTCCCACTGCAGTGTAGTGTAATTATAACTACTCACCCCTTTCAAGTTGTAATTACACTGCACTATAGCTACCATATAGCTGATCAGCCAGGAGTCTGATATTGTGTTATTTCACACTATTGTGTAAATTTTGGTCTATTCCAGTGCCTATGAAGCAAAGGGAACACATTCTTCATGATGAGCTCATACAAATTTTAGACAGAGATGAAAGTGATGGTGGTGATCTTCAAGGTAAGTTCAACTACACTAATTTGCAGATACATACATGTGTGAAGAAATGAGAAACATAGTAGTGTGCACAACACTAGTGGGTAAGAATCCACACATACACATGTACACAGTCCATTGTGCTATGGATTTGCCATGCCCACATTGTCATCACCTTTTATCTAAAGAATATTTATTACCCATATCAATGACCTCTGTAATATTATCATTATCAAAACAAAGCACTAACAAACTGGTGTAAAACATTGCAATTTGGGACATCTACTCACAGAGAGGGCAGAGATGGTGCTTCTATTGCCATGAAAAGCTGTGGATGACTTCTCATTCTCTCTCTCTCTCCAAAAATTCTTCTTCAAATCACAAAAAAATCTAATTCTATCATTCTGATTCTGAAATATTGAGGTGTACTGTTAAAATGTCCCAGAAGGTCTTGTATGACTTTATGGGCCCAATGTGTAAAAAATAAATAAATAAATATATATATATATATATATATATATATATATATATATATATATATACTGTATATATATATATATATATATATATATATATATATATATATATATATATATAAAAACTGATTTGAACTGTTGAAATCATATCAATCTACTGTACCTGCAATTACTACATCTTACAGTAGTACATTATATAGTTTAACTAATATAAGTTTAATAAACCCTACCCTATATCGATGCCTGAATCATCATTTCTTAACACTTAAACAAGGTCTTGAAATTCATTTTAAAAGGAATGTGTCACCATAAAATTACCTATTTTTAAAAATGACATTTTTAAGGTTAACATATGTTCTGTTGAGGCCATTTTTCAGAAGTCATCTTATCATCTCATTATCATCATAGGCAGGTTTACAATAGAATTATTGATATATATATATATATATATATATATATATATATATATAGAGAGAGAGAGAGAGAGAGAGAGAGAGAGAGAAGAATTGATGCTGTTTTGAAGGCAAAGGATGGTCACACCAAATGATTTAATTTTGTTTTGTCTTTTTTTCTTTCACTTTGTGTTTTTAAGTGATAAAAATAAATTATTAACACTTCCATTTTTGAAAGTATCCATACTTTGCAGAACTTTTTCCACACCTGTCTAAAATTTTTGCACAGTACTGTACTGTATATACAGAACTATATATCTATCTGTTTATTCTTCATAGGCTCTTATATGCCGTGATATATCTCAACCAAACTTGATGCGTGTACTAGTCACGATTCAACTTAAAATACTGGGGGATTGTAAAGTCCAGCCAACAGAGTTCTGAAAGGTTCTAATAAGTAATATAATGTATATAATAATATAACTAACTACAGAGGCACTGCTTCTCACTGCCTCACCTCTCCCTTGCATATCAGTCTGCCTCTCATCTCCCTACATGTGCTGTCTAAAAGACTGTTTTTATCCATAGCAACCAATCACAATGCTTCTTATAGTAATGTAGAACTATGTTTACCAACCCATGGTTTTCCAGCTGTTGCAGCACTATAACTCCTATCATGCCATAATGGCTAAGGCTGTTGGGGCATAATGGGAGTTGTAGTTTTGCAGAACATATAGGCAGAGAAAATCCCCTATACGCATACACATTCGGCTCAGTTGAAGGTGTATATGTATTTAATGGTAGAAGAAAAGACAGCCACTGCCAGAGACTTATAGCAGTGGCTTATCTCCCAGGAGAACAAAAGGTTTAGGTGAAAATGTTCATTTTGCCTGATCCTTCTCTCCCCCTGACATCATTGGCATGGGAGAGTCGGGAGCATAGATAATTGAAAAATGGTGGCTGTCTTCTTTACCTCTCTAATTGGCCCAAAGACAACAATAAGTATTTCTAGGTAAGCATCAGAAAGACCCCCTCCTCCCTCCATCCTCCATTCAGTGACCTCTGCATAGGTCACAAAGCATGTGTAGAAAAATCTCCTCCAGAGTTCCCTCCAGACTACTGTGTTTATGGTCCATTGTGGCTTCTGTAAAGCACATCTCTAAATGCTGTTACCAGCTCAGGCAAGATGGTTGCCCCCACAATCATGTTCAGGAAATAGAATTTAAAAAAATCTGCAGTCTGGAAATAAAAACAGATTAGAAAAAAAAGAATATGTGTCACTATGTGGTTTTGACTAACAGTAAAAGTAGCTGACATAATTCCTTTAAAATGTTCTGATTGCAGGGGCGGATTGGGAATTAAAAGTGGCCCTGGAAAAAAAAATAAAAGTGGCCCCAAATTGTGGGCGGGCCAAGATTGAGAGAGGCGGGGCCAGAAATACCATAGAGGGTGCATTATATCATGTCCTCCCCTTGCCCTCCAGTAATGCCCCCCACCCCAGTAATATTCCTATAGCGGCCACAGTAATGTCAATATAGAGCCCCAGTAATACACCCTGGCCCCAGTAATGTCCTTATAGCTCCCCCAGTAATACCACCCCCCACCCCAGTAATGTCACTATAAAGCCCCCAGTAATGCCACCCTGCTTCCAGTAATGTCACTATACAGGCCCCAGTAATGCCCCCTTCCCCCAGTAATGTCACTATAGCATCCCCATTAATGCCCCCTGCTCCCAGTTATGTGACTATAGAGCCCCCAGTAATTTCCCCTCTGCTCCCAGTAATGTTACTATAGAGTCCCCAGTAATTTCCCTTCTGTCCCCAGTAATGCCCCTAGTAATGTCCCTCCCTGCCCCAGTAATGTACAGTGGATACTTAAATGTGCCCCTGCCCCCTTATTGTCAATGGCTGGCAAAAAACAAACAAACAAAAAAAACTTACCTTAGTGTGCAGACCTGGAGCAGCCTCTTCTGGCCTGTGTACTGACTGCAGAAGGAGGGATAGGGGTGATGACACAGCGTCAGTCGCGCTGACGCTGGGAGTGGGAGGAGCCACAGGTCCTTTCCCATCTGAAGAGGATAGTGAGCTCTCTCCTGCTGTCCGGTGTCAAAGGACCTGACAGCAGGAGGTACAGGGGCGGGCACATTATCAGAGGCAAGGGCTGCACAATAGGGCAGATCACCGGAGGGCCAGAGGCGGCCGCCGCCCTCTGTACAATACACATTGCAATACACAATACTATACACATTGCGACCAGCAGCAGCCCTGCTGCGATCTCATTATCATGACGTTGGTATGATAATGAGAGAGCAGGGCTGCTGGTGGCCGCAATGTGTATTGTAATGTGTATTGTAGTGAGGGCGGCGGCGGCCGCTGCTCACCCTGCTGACGCCGGCCCACAGAATACTTTAGGCAATCGGCCCACCGGGAAGTGTCCCGGTGGGGTACATTGCCAATCCGCCCCTGTCTGATTGTGACAATAAGCCTCAGCTGAAGTTAATTTTAATTTAGAGCAGTTTTAGCAAATGAGGTAAAGAGTGACTTTAAGGGCCTCTGTGCATTTCACTTCTATGAAAGAAGGTTGGTCAAAGAAATATATGGTTGATAGTACAAGAATGAGGAGTAGGTGACTTAAAGTAAAAAGGAAGCTCTAAGGTTTCTATGAGATCCGGGTGCTATATGTATAATTTAGTACAAGAGGTTATTTGGATTATTGAAATATAGCTAGTAACCTCCAAATCATAACAGCATATATTAAATTGTATATGAAGAAATGTAACATAACAATAATAACAATAATAATATATTTTATACAAATAATAGTTAACATATTCTTTTTTCTTCTTTTTTTATGATATTGAATTATAATCTTTATTTTTTCCATTTTGTTTTTCATTAATTTTAAGTTGTAAACTTTTACATACATACAGTATATTAAAAATATGTGTTATAATAAGTGTTACTTTCAATTTGTGTGTTTTTAAGTCATATTGTTTCCATATTTCTTAGACAAAGCTGAAATGGATTCTGCATTTACTTCTACTTCAGTGCAGACTGATACATTTACAGATCCTTTTGACTTCCTTCCAAAAGATGAGGCTATTCCCTCCTATATTGAAGAGTTTGAGAAAGATGCTCAGGATGACATAATTGTGCTTGGCAGCCTTTCACAGAAACAGGTCAGAGTTAAGCAAATATTTCAATAATCTCATTGTTAGCATTACTTTCCATTACTTTTTAGGTCTGCTTGCCAGACTTGAATACATACATTATAGCCCACTGACCACTAGTATTCCTAAGAATGAAACATTTATGTTTGCAATTTGTTCCAGATCACTCGTCCTTTGTAGACATAACAGCACATGTAGCAATATTGGAAGCACTTTTGAACTATACCTTCTTTCAAAAAAACTTTATGGAAAAAAAATGTGTATTATGAGCTTTTAACAGTGTAACTGCTGGTTGAAAAACATGGTCCAAATACTGTAGTGATCGACTGGGAAATTTATAATGACATCTTTTTATCTACTCAGAATTCTAATCAGTGGGGGTGCATGCTTATATCTTTATTACAGATGAGTTAATTGATTCTAAAATTGTGAAATTCAACACAAGTTTATCAAAAAGTTTGGATTTGCATGATTTTAATTTTTTTTGTGATTTTTTTTTTTTTTTTGGGGGGGGATTGGAATAGGGGTAGAAAGGGACTTTTCCAGACAATCTGGGTACTTGTTATTCGGGTAAAATTTATTTTGATTGTAGTCGAATCAGATAACTGATTTAGCCGATTCAACCCCAAATAAAATTTTAAGAAATTTGCTAATTTCTACTTAAAATGTACCCAACTTTGAGAAATTACTGAAAGTAAAATAAATAAATTTGAAAGGTTTTTTCCCATTTAGGATTTCAAGTGTCAAGAGGATTATTTTCAAACTGGAAGAAAATTGTTTTATAGAAGATCTGATCACACATTTAAGAAGTATGTAATGGAACTAAAAACATTTTTTTTTATTTCTTAGCTACCACAATGGTCTTCAATATAGATAAGCAAATTAATTCATATAACTTGATTTGTCTCATCAACCAGAGTTGTACACCTGTGAGGGGCTGTCACCACTGTTTTGGACGCTCCCCCTGCCACTCCCATCTCGCCTGGCCCTAAAAACTTTCATCCTGCACTGCTGTGCTAAGTAGGCGTGCAAAAGCATTGGCTCTCCTTCTGCTGTCAAAGCAACGTCTGTGCATTATTAAATTGGTCACTTGAAATACCTATGGAATTTTTATTATGAAATCTAATCATATTTAATACAAATGTTCCGTCAGTTTGACACCACTAGGGGACTGGAGTACACTTGAGATTTTTTGATAAAAATTTGAAATGAAAAATCTAGCTAAAAATATAGCACCAGCCACAAAACATCTGGCCGTCTTTTAGTAAAGGTAAACTGCCAGGCATTGCACAAGCAACACTAAATATGACACATACGCCATAAATTTGGTGCTAAATCAATCTATTTTTCTAGCGCAGTGAACTTGATACATTGCCCCCTCTGGGCTCATGCACACGACCATATGTATTTTGCGGTCCGCAAAAAACGGATGATATCCGTGTGCATTCTGTATTTTGCGGAACGGAGCAGCTGGCCCCTAATAGAACAGTACTATCCTTGTCCGTAATGCAGACAATAATAGCACATTAGAGATGAGCGAATCTATTCGCCGCTTCGTAGATTCGTATCGAATCTTGGAAATTTTCTTCTCCGAAGCGAATCCGACAAAATTCATAAATGTACGCAAAAATTTGACCGCTAACTATACATAAGATACGTATGAAACGTAAGTAAATTTACGCATTCTGCATACTGCAGGAAAATGACGTTCCGCCCCCGCAAGAGCGGGAAAGTGTAGATACGCCCCCCTCAGAACTGGAAAAAAATAATAGTACGCTAAGGATTCGTACACATTTTTGTACACTCATGTGTACATGTTCACATAAGTTGCGTACCTTTAACAAGTGTACATTCGTTATTAGTGTGCAAATGTTCGCAAAACACCACATAATAATGTATAATTTGTATGCAGCTTCGTCGAATAGATTCGTATTCGTTCGAATCTTGTGAAAACTTCGACGAGTATTCGGCGAAGCAAATTTTGGATGATTCGATCATCTCTATAGGACATGTTCTATTCTTTTGCGGAACAGAAATACAGACACACGGAAACGGAATGCACATGGAGTAACTTCCACTTTTTTTGCAGACCCATTGAAATAAATGGTTCCGCATACCGTCAGCAAAAAAAACGGAACAGACACGGAAAGAAAATACGTTAGCGTGCATAAGCCCTTAGTATTAGTAAGTATTCCCAGTGAGTCAAAAGTCCCATATTTAAAGTGGTTGTCTGTCTTGGACAATCCCATTTCGTTAGAAGGGCCCTCTAACTCTAAAATAATCTCAGGTTATCCCACTAGCCAGTGATCAAATGCCAAACAGCACCCTCACAGGGGAAATTAAGTATTACACAATTCACACTGAATAGAAATAAATCTACTGTGCTAGGTTCCTTGGAGTGAAAGGCTCTTGGGCAACTTTATGAATTATTGTATATGTATTTTATTATTAAGCATATATTAATAAGTCATTTTCGTATGCTTCTAAAGATTTTCATTCAGTGCAAATTGTTTATTTTTCTAATGGGTTCTTCATTATTTTGCAGCTGAGTACCAGTCTCTCTCGGTACTGATAGCTGTTGAACTGTAACCAAATTGCATTGTGATCCAAAAGCAAATGCATTTCATTTGTGATCTCTATGATTCTTTTGCTTCCTGTGACTGATGCAGAACAGAAAGCCAGTTGTTGAATGCTGCAAATGCCCACAAAGAAAAAATTCTAGCCAAGCTTGGCAACATCTCTGAAGTGAATAATGAATCAAATGGAGCAGCAGGACTTTGCTGGAAGGTGAGATACTACATGAATGTTCTGTTGCTGACTCTAAACGACCTGATCAATTCTATTGATTTCCCCCAAGTGTAGATATATATTTTTTGGTTCATTATTTTATGAAGTTAGTGATTTAGGTCTAGAGGCTTGCTTTCTGCACGCATTATAGTAATACTTAAGTAGGCTGTCTGATGTTATTAACCATGAATCATGTGGGCATGTGTAACTCCTTAAAAACAGTTTTTCATAGCTGGCCAAAGAATTTATTTCAGAGGGACAAGAGGCAGCTGTGCCACCATGCAAATGAGACAGGGTTGGTATGTGATGAATTCTCTATCTTCTTTTTTTTACTCATCTGACACTTGCTTTGAGGAAGGTTGTAAATGTAAGAGAGATTGTGGTTTAATTCCTCAGACTGGCGTTTCTGCCCCCCAGTCACTATTCGATTATCTTCTAAATTGCTGTGTTTCGGAGAGATAAAGAGTTTTTATGGCTTGCTCACTTGAAGCAACCAAGGAAACCAGGAACAGGATAACTAACTGGGTATACACAGTAATTTCACTAGGAAATTACAAATTCTTTGTTTGCATGACATTTCCAAAATTACTATAGCTGGAGAATCTAAAATTTAAAATGTCACATTTGGCATGCTGAGCTTGGAAAATATATATTCAATATAAAATTTATAAAGGCTTCCTAATTTGGAATATTCTCAGTAACTAAGCCTATTTGCATCAATAATCATACCTTGAGTTTGTAATAAGATTTAAGGTGCATCTTCATTTAAAGTGAACACATAACATTTATAGTTTTTTTTTACATATTTCTTTACATATATCATACTTTTTCCTATATTCCTATATCATATTCCTATAACTTGGAAGTTTCAGAAAATGTCATGTCTATTAATGTCACAACTGTGGTCTCATACAAGCTCGCATCTACTACCCTGGCTTAACTATAATCAATGGTTTATTACATGTCATTTAATTTTTCTTTTCTTACTACAATTTTAACCTATTTGCTGCTTTTTTTGTTTTTCCAGCCATATATAATATTCTTGGGATCATATTTGAGATTATATTTGGGATCATATTTGTATTATATCATATATGAGTATAGTTGGGATTAGATTTTCTTTAATATGAATGATAGAAAGTTTTAATCCAAAACTATGACCCATCAAACAGGGAGGGGGAGGTATTTATCAAACTGGTGTAAAGAAGAACTGGTTTAGTTGCCCATAGCAACCAATCAGATTCCACTTTTCACGGCTCTTTTGGAAAATGAAAGGTGGAATCTGGTTGCTACGGTCAACTAAGCTAGTTCTATTTTATCCAGTTTGCTAAATCTCCCCCAAAGCCTCTAATGATACAAAGGAAGCTCAGACAGCAAATGGAAATTCCACTGAAAGGATGACGTCATATTTATAGCTATGGGACAGATTTACTAATCCTGCCTGTGTAAAATGGAGACAGTGTAAATTTAATATATCAGAGTTATTTTGCTAAAATTTTTGACTTTTTCCATTTAACACAACCCTCACTAGATTTGAGGTGGAAAAGTAAGTTTCACTCCAGATTTATCATTGGAACTTTTGAAAACAGTCACAAAAATGACGCAAAGTCTCTATAGTAGGAGTGATACACTACAGTAAAGTTGAGTTACATTTATCACATTTATGTGGCATTTGATAAGTTTGATGCAAAGTACGCCAATGCAAAGTACGCCAAACTCAAGCCAAAACAGTCTTCTACTATTACCCTCTTGCCTTCTTAGGCAGTCTACAGGTGGGTCGTCAAATTTATCACATTGGCTCATGCTGGATGAGAATTTTGGTGCATTGTTAAACACTTTTGTATAACTTTATACCACCTATTGGTTGACTTGCTTTGCAACAGAATTTTGTGCCACAATTTTGGCGCTGAGTTGGCTCAAAAAAGTAGTCTTTACATACTATACATACAATTTTGAAATACTATACATGCATTTTGAAAGAGTGTTTCCTTTTTATAGTATGTTTTAATACCTTGTAAAGACATGTTTTTCTAATCTAGGGTAGATGGTCAGATAGACCACAGCCAATTCAGATTGTCCTGAAATGTTTGCGTGGAGTTAAAGACAAGATCCCTAAGGGCCACTACGTTCTAAAAACTTCGCTTCTTAGTCGTCCAGGGGGGAATGCTCTTCATTGGTCTAAAGTCAAGGATCACCTATGGGCTGAAACAACTTCGCCTGTGTACCACAAAGGTCACTTCTATGATGTGGAGATGACAATAAATTATGCTGTACATACAGTAAGTTTAAATGGCATGAGATGAACTGCTTTAAATGGCATTGGCAGAACATAGGGTCTTTTGGTCTTGAGCACCAAGTACTTATTTTATTCACCCTACCATTACATTACTTTTTCTACCTTTACTTTAATTTTCTGTTGTCATATGAAGACTTGTTTTATTTTTCTAGATGAGTTTTCTGTTTTGAGGTACATAAAATGTATTTAAAAACATGTATTACATTTTTTGAGCAGAATGGTAACAGTAGCATAGGCATTCATAGTGCAGCATAAATGGCATGCTAACTCTGTTCTGTGGGTCAATACTATTTCAGTGATTAATATATAATGTTTTACTTCTTTTGCACATTAAAACTATTTAATGAGGATCTTTCATGGGAATTTTCTAGTTTATTTAAATACCTTTACTTGCGGGTTACCCCCGCTGATGCTGACACCCTGGTTTTTTTTTTTTTTTTAATACCGATCGTGCCCCCTGCAGTTTTCCCGCTCAGTATGTTAATACTGAGCATCGGTACAGTGAGGAGGAGATGCCAGGGTTTCTCAACGGGCATGTTTTCTTCCTCGGCTTTGATGTTCTCCGCTGTGATTGGACAACAGCACATCCAGGGAGAAGGTGCTTCTGTGCATGTATTGGTATCAGTTGGGTCTGTATTGTGTCCTATGACAACAGCATGAGCGTCTTGTGCTTCCTTATGCCTAGACATCTTTACCACTGCCATCCAGTATCAACTATGTCTGTAAGCGTTCTTGAAGTATGGATGTCTGGTTCTTGAAGTCTGTTTGTCTGGGTTCCTGTTCGTTCCTTCTTCCAGTGCTCTATGTTTTGTCTCATGCCTGTATCTGTGTTTGCAGTGGATTCATCTATATTCTGCTTGGTTCTGTATTAGTACTTTACCTCTGGTGTTTTCCACTAGTCTCTCCATAGGTCAGCTGCCAACTACTCTTGTACTTTATATACTGAAAAACTTGTCACAATAAAGGGATAAGTGCAGCCCTGAGCTCAGCCCCACCACTGACCCTGCCTACTTGCACAGTCCGTCCTAGGCAGTGGTGTACAACTGGACGGCAGAAACAACGGGAGAGAACAACAGACAAAGACAGAATACATAATAAGAGAATAACGCCAAGCCAAGGTCAAACCAGAAAGTCACATCAATACTGAGGAGTCAAGCAGGAGCAAAGTCAAAACACGAGCTGAGGTCAGAAGCCGAGAAGTAACGTAGTACCAAAGGATAACACAAACATGAGGTCAAGTTCATAAGCCGAGGTCAAACACAGTAGTCGCAGTAGTATTCAAAACGCAGGTGAGAGTCGGTCTATCCATGTCTGAGCTCACCTGCCCTGCCTGCACATCACCAAGGGGTGGGTATGCGCCGGCCACGCCGGGAAGTGTACGCTGCCGGGTTCACCCTGCCCCCTGTATGCAACTAGGGAGTGTGGGTACATCAGGAAGCGTCAGGAAGCGTATGCTGCTGGGTACTCCCCGCCCCCTGATCCCCATGAAGATGAGGTTGCCGGCCGTGTCCTCTCTCCAAGCTAGACACGGGAGACGGGCGGCATTGCATGGATGAAGTGTGCCACCGGCTCCCCGTGACAAAACTGCTCTTTTTTGCATCCGGTACTACACCCGGAGTTTAATTAAAAGTAAAAACTTCCTACAATATTTTTTTCCTTTCAATAAGATGGAGAGGTTAACATCCACCAAACGTGAGTCTGTCCAAAGACATTTATTTTGTTGGCAATGCTAAAACTTTTCTGCAGAATCTATTGACCTACTTTAGCTCTGTTTATTTTCATACATGCGTTATGGCTTCTGTCCCTAACATCATATGACAGAACCCAATGCCCAACAAACGAAATAATAAAGTCAATATTTAGTCAAATAAAGGGGTTCCAACACTGCATGTTGTGCAATTCCTGATAACTATTTTTTCATCTTTTATGAATTGTTACATTTTTCAACTGGCATCAATTCTGGAATATAGTTTTATGGATTTTTATTTTAGTATTAGTATTTTTTATTTTTACTTCCTGGGAAAATAGAAAAGAAAAAATCGTTTTCATATTTCTTTCTTTTTTTTTTTTAATACAAACTGCAACTAAAATAATTTGTGATACTTTGTGTCCCTTTCTGTTATAGTCTTTTCTATATGGAGGATTCTTTTTTTATTTGTAATTTGTTTTTGTCTTTCTTTTATTTATTTATTCTTTATTTACTTGATTATTTATTTTAATTTTACACATTGTGCTCCTCCTATAAGTTCATACAAGACGTTGGGAGGGTGGGAGAAGAAAGTAATATGGCCACTTCCTGAATTGTATACACATCTCTCATTGAGCACCATGTATACTTCAACTGAAAAAGTAGGGACAGTAATATACTATCTCTTCCTTATCTATAGGGTGTCCAACTGTCACTTACAACTGACTTCCCACTCTTGTAGCTGTATAATATTCAAGAAGTTAAAGAAATTAAAGAAACAGCAAGGAATTCAGAAACATCCTTGTAGAGTCATATGCAGGCACACCAGATGTTCTAAGTTACCCTAAGTCTGCAATTACAGTGGTTAAAAAAACTTGTCCTTTGTCATTCCTTACAGACATACATTTCAAAATCTTTTTGCATAATCTCCTTGAAACTCCAATGATTAAGTTTACACTAATAGTGACTATTTTACTCTCCTGGAAAAGTTCAGTATATCTTGAGTTTGAAGGGAATCTAGTAGTAAACCTCCAACCACTGGCGCTAACAATCAGGACAGCTGTGTTGCTGCAGTACCGCAGTAGAAAAGCACCATCTACTGCCTTAGGATCCTGGATATAAAATATTATATATTGGCACTGCGCAACTCTCCAAAAACAAACTTGCCGACACCACTCTTCACCTCAGCTAAGTGCAGCAGACACCGGTACGCACGATACCAGAGCAATTGCAGATAACCTTAGTATTATCTTATGCTACGTGCACCCTACCTTAGCTGGGTTGATACTGTGCTTGCAGGTACTGGGTTCAGAAGGTACGTGTCCTGTTCAGTATTCAAAGATTCTTGTAGCGCGCCCCGGCCGGTGGCGCTGCTCCGTCTAAACTCTGTGTAGTTTGCGCTCGTGCAGAGCGCTTGGTGACGTCACCTGCAACTACGGATAGGTGTTTGAGCCAAAAAGACCACCAACGCGTTTCGAACAACTCGTTGTTCTTCGTCAGGGTGTTGGTCTGGCTCTTCTCTATACCTTCCTTTATACCCTCTCTGTGGGTCCTTTCTATTAACCCTACTGGTGTCCATACTTTCCGTTATTCAAAAGCAAAAAGCTCTATTTCTGTGTTCAAACCAGCAGGTATTAATGTGTCCATCTCATAGATCCATTTTGTTTCCACTCTTGACTTTTTTTTAATAAAGTCTCCCCCCCTTGTGTCATGTTTGACTATCTCTAAGCCACAAAACTCTGATTTTTCAAAACTGCCATCATGTACCTCCCTATAGTGCCTTGATAGGGGGTGTCCCTCAAATTTCTTCTTTATATTATAGACATGTTCCCCTATCCGTTTTTTTAGTTGCCTCTTAGTGGGTCCTATATAGACCATGTTACATGGACAGGTAATTGCATATACTACTCCTTTACTATGACGTGATATGTTGATTATTTTCGTACTTATAGGTACCTTTTCCATTCTCTATGGTCGTTTGTTTCTTATTTATTTATTTTCTGATTTCTTGCACCCATGCATTTTTTGCAAGCAAAAAAACCTTTTATTACATTCCCACTTATCTCATTTTTATCTTTATTTTTGCTATCTTGTGCTTCTATACAGCAATCTGTTGAGGCAATTATATTACCGATATTTCTTGCCCTACGGTAGACAAACTTTGGGTTACCTACTATATATTCCCCCAATACTTTATCTTCCTTTAGCAGGTCCCAGTGTTTTTGGATTATATTCCTAAAGTTTTTGGTTTGTCCACTATATTGGATAATAATTGGTGGAATTATTTTATTATTATCTTCCTTTTCTTCTTGTGTTTGTTTTTTGCACCCTTTCTTTCCCAATAGTGTTCCCCTGTCTATTTGTCTCACTTCCTTCCTCTGTTCTATTAATTCTCCTATATTGTAGCCTTTGGCTATAAACTTACTCTGGAGCTTATCTGTTTCTTCCTCATATTCCTCTATCTTTGTGCAATTTCTTTTAATACGCAAAAACTGACTTTTTGGGATATTTTCCAGCCAGCGAGGTAAGTGGCAACTATTCTTAAAAATGAAACTATTTGAGTCTGTTGGTTTGCTGAATGGTTTTGTCTGGATTTTTCCTTTTTCAATATAAATAGTTATAATCTAGAAAATTAATTGTTTTATTATTACTACTACTACTACTAACAATTAATTGTTTTATTAAAATGGAGTAAATTCTAAATAAAATTCATTTTTATTTATATCGCTAAGAAATTCTTCTAAAAGTTCCTCGCCCTTATCCCATGTAAAAACAATATCATCGATAAATCGACGGCAGAGGACGAGGCCCTCCCAGAGTCCGCCATTCACGTATATGGATTCCTCCTCCCACTTTCCCACATACAGATTTGCAAACTCCAGTGCGAACCTTGTCCCCATAGCAGTACCCCATATCTGCAGATAAAAATCATTTTTAAAAATAAAAAAGTTTTTTGTAGAATAAACATAATACATTCTATTATGTACTCTATTTGGGTCTCTGGTATTTCACCCTTCTTTTTCAAAAAGTGGTCTACTGCATTACACCCTTTTTCATTCTCTATTATACTGTACAATGATTTTACATCTAATGTACCTATCAAGTATTGTAGTTTCCATTCTACTCCTTCTAAGATTTTTAGTATGTGTGGCATCTTTAAAGTATGCCAGAAGAGTTTGTGCGTATTTTTGCAAGTGACAGTCAATATATTTTGATAATGCACTGGTTAAACCATTTATTCCCGATACTATTGGTCTTCCGGGACGTCTCTGGGTGTCCTTGTGTATTTTTGGGTTGTGATAGAAAGCCACTATCTTGGGGTGTTTAATATCAATAAATTCTGCTACATGTTTATTTAGAATCCCAATTTTTTTCCTTTTTGTACTAACGCACTAAGTTCCTTTTTATTAGGGATGAGCGAACTTTTGAAAAGTTTGGTTCGCTTCGGCGAACTTTCTTGAATTTCGGATTCGTACGAACCGAACCTAAAACGAACCTTGCTATAACGGCTGAATAATTGCTTCTACAATAATGGGAGTCAGATAGGGTATAGTTTCGTTTACTTGCAATTGCTATTACAATGAAAAAATGGAAAAAATCCAAGTGACTTCGACAATGGCGACGCAAAATATACGCATATTAGAGAATTTACACTAATGCGTACACTAATGCGAACATTCCCGCACAAATAACGAACATACAGTGTAACGTTGTCAAAGGTGCGCTACTTAACTGAATATGTACGCATTAGCGTACGCATACACTGCGTCTGCGAACATTCCTACTCAAGTAACGAACATAGTGTAGCGTTGTCAATTGTGCGCTACTTAACTGAATATGT
>ONZH01018329.1:0-94562 GCA_900303285.1 Rhinella marina | reverse complement strand
TACCTGAGACAATCGCCGAAAAATAAAAAAAAATATGGCTCTCTGAAAATGGCAACACAAAAAAAGATTTTATTCTGTTCAAAAGTAAATCTAATGTGTAAAACTATCCAAAAATAAAAAAGTTAGACATATTGGTATCCCCACGTCCGTAACAACCTGCTCTATAAAAATATTACATGAGATGGCCCCCAGGTGAATGCTGCAAAAAAAAAAAAAAAAACCTATGCCAAAACAACCATTTTTTTCCCTCTTGCCTCACAAAAAGTGTAATAGCAGGCGATCAAAAAGGCGTATTTACCCCAAAATGGTACCAATCAAACCGTAATCTTGTCCCGCAAAAACGATACCCTACCTGAGACAATCGCCCGAAAACTGAAAAAAAATATGGCTCTTTGAAAATGGCAACACAAAATAATGATTTTATTCTGTTCAAAAAATAAATCCAATGTGTAAAACTATCCAAAAATAAAAAAGTTAGACATATTTGGTATCCCCACGTCCGTAACAACCTGCTCTATAAAAATATTTACATGAGATGGCCCCCCCAGGTGAATGCTGCAAAAAAAAAAAAACCTATGCCAAAACAACCATTTTTTTCCCTCTTGCCTCACAAAAAGTGTAATAGCAGGCGATCAAAAAGGCGTATTTACCCCAAAATGGTACCAATCAAACCATCATCTTGTCCCGCAAAAACGATACCCTACCTGAGACAATCGCCCGAAAACTGAAAAAAATATGGCTCCTTGAAAATGGCAACACAAAATAATGATTTTATTCTGTTCAAAAAATAAATCCAATGTGTAAAACTATCCAAAAATAAAAATGTTAGACATATTGGGTATCTCCGCGTCCATAACAACCTGCTGTATAAAAATATCACATGATTTGCCCCCCTTGGTGAATGCAGTAAAAAAAATTTTTAAAAAACCATGCCAAAACAGCTATTTTTTTTCACCTTGACTCACAAAAAGTGTAATACCAAGTGATCAAAAAGTGTTATGTACCCCAAAATGGTACCAATGAAAACATCAGCTCATCCCGCAAAAAATGAGCCCCCACATAAGACAATAACTCTATATAAAAAAAAACGTGGCTCCCGCAAACCATTCCAACAAAATCTGTGTTGTAAAATTCATATGGCGCTCCTTCTGTTTTGAGTCCTGCCATGTGCCCCCACAGCAGTTTACCACCACATATGGGGTGTTTCCGCATTCAGGAGAAAATGGGTAACTAATTATGGGGTGCTTTTCTCCTGTTACCCCTTATGAAAATTCAAAAAATTTGGGGCTAAAGCAACATTTTATTGGAAGAAATAAAATTTTTCATTTCACAGCCAAGTGTTTCCAAATTCCGTAAAACACTTAGGGGGTCAAAGTGGCCAGTACCCCCTTAATATATTCGTTGAAGGGTGTAGTTTCCAAAATGGGGTCACTTTTGAGGGTTTCCACTGTAGGGGTACGTCAGGGTCTCTCAATTACAAAATGGTGCCTAAAAACTATTCTAGCAAAATCTGCCTCCAAAATCCATATGGCGCTCCTTTCCTTTTGACCACTGCCACAAACCCATAGAGACGTTTACCACCACATATGGGGTATTTCTGTAAACTGCAGGATCAGAGCAATGTATATTGAGGTTTAGTTTGCTGTTAACCCTTACTGTGTTGCAAGAAAAAAATTATTAACATGAATAATCTACCAAAAAGTGAAATTTTGAAAATTCACCTCCATTTTCCACTAATTCTTGTGGAACACCTCAAGGGTTAACAAAGTTTGTAACAGCAGTTTTTTATAATTTTAGGGGTGTAGTTTCTAAAATGGGGTCATTTATGGGTGGTTTCCATTACGTAAGCCACTCAAAATCACTTTATATCTGAATTGGTGCTTAAAAAAATGGTTTTAGAAATTTTGTTGAAAATTTGAAAAATGGCTTCTAAACTTCAAAGCCCTCTAACGTCCTGAAAAAGTAAAATGACATTTATAAAATGATGCCAACATAAAGTAGACATATGGGGAATGTAAAATAATGACTATTTTTGGAGGTATTACGGTGTATTTTGAAAGTAGAGAAATTTAAATTTGGAAATTTGGAAATTTTTCCAAATTTTTGGTAAATTTGGTATTTTTTTATAAATAAAAATGAAATATTTTGCCAAAAATTTACTACTGTCGTGAAGCACAATATGTGACGAGAAAACAATCTCAGAATGGCCTGGATAAGTAAAAGCGTTCCAAAGTTATTACCACATAAAGTGACACATGTCAGATTTGCAAAAAATGGCCTGGGCAGGAAGGTGAAAACAGGCCCGGGGCTGAAGGGGTTAAACGGCTGTTCCAGGACTGCATACATTAGACAACATGAGCACTGGACTGTGCTGTTAATAATGGAACACATACTAATGGGGATTATGCAAAAAAAGAGAAAAAAATACAAAACAGTGATATGAAACCGACTTACTGTAGTCCCCTCTTAAAGTCCCTGAATCTGACCTCACGTAAGTCACACACTTAATTCAAACACATTCTTAAAATAAAACACAAGAACACTCACAAACTTGAGTTGTATCTCTGCTTGTATAAGTGCAACTCTCAAAGCAGTCTGCTTTTTTTCCTCTAGATTCAAAGGGGTTTCAAATAATTCAAATACGGCTATAAGAACGACACTGCTCATTCTAATGTAGCAAAAGATAACATTTAGTCCCAGCAAACAAAATAAAATGAATTACCGGGAGTTTCTATAGATTTTCAGTTCTGTACCTGGTAACATTCATTATCATTGCTAATCAGATATCACTAAAGAGGACAAGAGCTGCTCAGTCACTTTTAGTATGTGTTGCCTGCCATGAAACCACATGTTCATGTACCACAAGAAATGGACTGTATACATGACATCAATGTGCCACGTTAGTATTATTATAAAAATGCAAAATGCTGAAAATAAATATAATATCAGATGCTGTAAATAAAGTGGTATTCCCATGTCAGAAATGGATGGAGAGGTGGATGTGCATGCGTGGTATGCTCTCTAATTCAATAGACTTCCAATCATGCTCGCTCAGCTATTTTCGTAACTCCCATAGACAGTGGTGTACATAGAGAAGTAAGGGCCCCATAGCAAGGATCAAACCAGGCCCTCCACACAGAACAGAAGGGTTTCTGCCTAAACCCTTTTCAATGACCCTTGGGCCATTTTTCAACTGCTTCATTTGCTAAAAGTTGTTTCTTTAGAGGGTAGAGTCCTGACCAAGTTTTCACCTCTAGTAGAAGAGGAGATTATCCCAACTGAGCCCCCTCTTGCCTTGGGCCCCATAGCAGTCACATGGGTTGCCGCTATGGTACTTACGCCCCTGCCCATAGAAGTGAATGGAGAGCACGACATGCTCTGCTTCACTTCGTAGGTCCCATTCTGGAGATACTTGCAGGTCTTAGATGTGGTTGATTGCTATTATAATGACAGATAATAAGAAGGCTGTGGCAGTGTCAGTATAGAGATGGGGTTAAAAACTCCATAAGGGTCCAACACACATCATTGTACAGTGCCTTTGTTTTACCACTATAAAATGAAATTGAAACCACTTGTTTTTTCCATACTGCATGCATTTTATGGTGTTTTTAGCAGCTTTATTTGTAACTGACTGTGTGAACCACATTTTTTCAGATGTTTTAATGTAGAGAAGATGTTGAAACACGAGTAAAAAAAAAAATGCCAAAAGCTTCAGCATATTTCATTTTTTTTTAAATGCCAGAGACCCAAAAAATGCCAGGAGCAAATAAGGAAATATGTTTCATATTTCCTATATTTCATAAATCTAACATCTGAAGTTGACGTTTTTACCTTAAAAAACACAAAAACAACAAAAAACACAGATGACAAAAGGCACTAAAAACACAAAGTGCACATAAATGCAATAAAAAAACCTATGTGTGAATCCACCCTAAATGACTTTCTACTTTATATAAATGAAAACTTACCTTGGTAGTCTAAAGATGATAACAATGTAACAACTTAGTGTCAGGGGTACATGGGCTCACTCAAAACTTTCAGCTGTTACTGGTAATGGACCCTCTGTGTCTTTGAAGGCCAGAAAGCGAGGCAGCTAGTGACCTACTAATTAGCTATTAATATCTTTTGGATTTACATATTGATAACTTATCCTCTGGTTAAGTCATTAACCCCTTGGCGACAATGGACGTACCGGTACGTCATGGGCGCGAGGTACTTCGCGCAACAGGGCGTACCGGTACGTCATGCATGTTAACCCCCGCTGCTCAGTGCAGCGGGGTTAACATGCTTTGATGGCGGCTGTTAGACACAGCCAGCCATCCGTAGTGAAGGCCTCGGGGGGTGCCGTGCACCCCCCATAATGGTGATCGCTGTGAATGGCTGGTCTATTCAGACCAGCCATTCACAGCAGGCTCCGTGTACTCGGCGGGGATAGCGCTATTCTAGCGAATCCCCGCCGAGTGTCAGGGGTTAGGGGGGGGTCAGGGTGTCCCCCCCGCCCCCCTGATTGGGCTGTGGGCAGATGGGCGGCGGGGGGGAGACTTCCAATGTGCGGGCGGCTGCCGCAAGTGCCGCCCGCAATAATTTTTCTGGCCCAGCGTTATTCAAGCAGAGTATCAGCATACAGCTGATACTCTGCTTGAAACTGCTGACATCGGTGCTGGCACCGATGTCAGCAGTTTAACCCCTTCCATGCCGCGGTCCGTAGGGACCGCTGTATGGAAGGGGTTAACAGGGAGGGAGCGCTCCCTCCCTCTCCCATCGGCGCTGCGGTGCGCTGGCAGCGCCGATGGTGTGGGCAGATGAGAGGGAGGAAGCTCCCTCTCCCTTCCATCGGGACGCTGCTCTGCTGTGGCAGCGTCCCGATGGTTACCATGGCAACCAGACGCTTTGGTCTGGCTTGCCATGAAAGCCTGTTCAAGCTCCTGCTAAAGGCAGGAGCTTGAACAGGCTATAAGAAAATACACTGCAGTACACTATACAGTGTACTGCAGTGTATTGTAAAATACCAGACCCACTGGTTCTTGAAGAACCAAGTGGATCTGAGTCCAGAAAGTGGAAAAAAAAAAAGTTAAAAAAAAGTTAAAAAAATTGATTAAAAATAAAAAAACACACAATACATGAACATGTTAGGTATCGCCACATCCGTAACAACCCGCTCTATAAAAATATTACATGAGATGGCCCCCCAGGCGAATGCTGTAAAAAAATTTTTAAAAAAAACTATGCCAAAATAGCCATTTTTTCCCCTCTTCCCTCACAAAAAGTGTAATAGCAGGCGATCAAAAAGGCGTAATTACCCCAAAATGGTATCAATTCAACCGTCATCTTGTCCCGCAAAAACTGTACCCTACCTGAGACAATAGCCTGAAAACTGAAAAAAATATGGCTCTCTGAAAAATGGCAACACAAAAAAAATATTTTATTCTGTTCAAAAATGCATCTAATGTGTAAAACTTTCCAACAATAAAAAAGTTGGACATATTGGGTATCGCTGCGTCCGTAACAACCTGCTCTATAACAATATTACATGAGATGGCCCCCCAGGCGAATGCTGTAAATTTTTTTTTAAAAACGATGCCAAAATAGCCATTTTTTCCCCTCTTCCCTCACAAAAAGTGTAATAGCAGGCGATCAAAAAGGCGTAATTACCCCAAAATGGTATCAATTCAACCGTCATCTTGTCCCGCAAAAACTGTACCTTACCTGAGACAATCGCCCGAAAACTGAAAAAAATATGGCTCTCTGAAAATGGCAACACAAAAAAAATATTTTATTCTGTTCAAAAATCCATCTAATGTGTAAAACTTTCCAACAATAAAAAAGTTGGACATATTGGGTATCGCTGCGTCCGTAACAACCTGCTCTATAAAAATATTACATGAGATGGCCCCCCAGGCGAATGCTGTAAAAATTTTTTTTAAAAAACTATGCCAAAATAGCCATTTTTTTCCCTCTTCCCTCACAAAAAGTGTAATAGCAGGCGATCAAAAAGGCGTATTTACCCCAAAATGGTACCAATGAAAACCTCACCTCATCCTGCAAAAAATGAGCCCCCACATAAGACAATAGCTCAAAAAAATAAAAATCAATGGCTCCCGCAAACCACTCCATCAAAATCTGTGTTGTAAAATCCATATGGCGCTCCTTCTGTTCTGAGTCCTGCCATGTACCCCCACAGCAGTTTACCACAACATATGGGGTGTTGCCGTATTCAGGAGAAAATGGGTAACAAATTATGGGGTGGCTTTTCTCCTGTTACCCCTTATGCAAATAAAAAAAATTGGGGCTAAAGCAACATTTTATTGGAAGAAAAAAATTTTTCATTTTCACAGCCAAGTGTTTCCAAATTCCGTAAAATGCTTAGGGGGTCAAAGTGGTCAGTACCCCCCTTAATATATTCTTTGAAGGGTGTAGTTTCAAAAATGGGGTCACTTTATGAGGGTTTCCACTGTAGGGGTGCGTCAGGGTCTCTCAATTACAAAATGGTGCCTAAAAACTATTCTAGCAAATTTTGCCTCAAAAATCCGTATGGCGCTCCTTTCCTTCTGACCACTGCCACAAACCCATAGAGACGTTTACCACCACATATGGGGTATTTCTGTAAACTGCAGAATCAGAGCAATGTAAATTGAGGTTTAGTTTGCTGTTAACCCTTGCTATGTTGCAAGAAAAAAAATATTAACATGAATAATCTACGAAAAAAGTGAAATTTTGAAATTTCACCTCCATTTTCCATTAATTCTTGTGGAACACCTCAAGGGTTAACAAAGTTTGTAACAACAGTTTTTTATAATTTGAGGGGTGTAGTTTCTAAAATGGGGTCATTTATGGTGGGTTTCATTATGTAAGCCCCTCAAAATCACTTTATATCTGCATTGGTGCTAAAAAAAAATGGTTTTGGAAAATTTGGTGAAAATTTGAAAAATGGCTTTTAAACTTCTAAGCCTCCTAACGTCCTAAAAAAGTAAAATGACGTTTACAAAATGATGCCAACATAAAGTAGACATATGGGGAATATAAAATAAGAAGTATTTTTGGAGGTATTACGGTGTATTTTGAAAGTAGAGAAATTGACATTTGGAAATTTTTCAGAATTTTTGGTAAATTTGGGATTTTTTCATAAATAAGGGTGAAATATATTGACTCAAATTTATGACTGTCATGAAGTACAATGTGTCACGAGAAAACAATCTCAGAATGGCCTGGATAAGTAAAAGCGTTCCAAAGTTATTACCACATAAAGTGACACATGTCAGAATTCAAAAATTTGGCCCAGACATTAAGGCCAAAATGGGCTCTGTCCTCAAGGGGTTAAAGGGGTTGTCCAAGTTATTTTTGTTGATCATTGATCAATATCAGCTGTTTGAAGGGAAGGAGCACTGATACAGCGCTGCTTCCTCTTCATTGTTTACCTGCTCGCCGACGCATCGGCAGCGGTGAGCAGGTGTAATTACACCCAACCGGTCCCATTCATTTCAATGGGACGGCTTGTTCCTATACACTTCTATAGTAGCGATCCGGCACCCCCGCCGATCTGTTATAGATGACCTATCTTGAGGATAGGTCATTCATAAAAATAACTTGGACATTCCCTTTAATATCAGATCGGTGGAGGTCCAACAGCTGCTATGCGATGTACCTCAATGTACTTGGTAAACAGCTGATTGGGGTTCAGTGGGTCCCAGGAGTCAGACCACCGCCGATCTCATAGGTCATCAATATGTGAATTCTGGAGAACTGTTTCATTAGAAATGTAGGGTCACTAAGCTTACAGAAAAATAGCATTAAACAGTGAATGTGATAAACTATGTCCCTGGTGGTCTTTGACATTGAAGGTGTATCTCTCATGGTCTAGGGCAGTGAAGAGGTAGCTGTCTGTTTGCCTAGTGGTCTACAGGTGTAAAACTGTAATCTAAAGCAGAGGAATAATTAATGTCAATATGTTGGTATCCTTTATCCTGTTCATGTTTTATGTTTTAATCTGTATATTTCATATCATCTGACCAGATTTCTGTTCTATCTGCTGCACTTGTTTTGGACTGGAGAGATCAGCAAATAAAGAGTAAGTAAACTATGCACCATAAAATAGTATAAGATAAACACAGTGTGACTTAGAAGCAACAGAAGCCTGTGGCATTGTATTCTAACCCAACAGAGTTGTCAATACTGTATTATGAAAAATATGAAGAAGGAGGAGGCTGGGGGGGGTATTTGGAGGGTTATGGGCTGGTAATACAGCAGGATATTTAACCCCCTATCAGGCAGCATTCTGTACAGTGTGCACCAGGAGAAAGCTGCATCACATCCTACTACAACTCAGAAGGACTCACCATGAGCACAGCTGGGCAAGTAAGCACAGTGACTACTTCTACTTCTAAACTTAAGTTATCTAGTAATATGGTATACTGTGGCATGTTGCCATCCATGCAGTCCATTATGGAAGCGCTCATTAGTACCGGAGGACTGGGAAGCGGTTAAGGCTCTGTACTCACCGATTCCTGGTTCTCAGCTGTCGACTGTGCTGTGGCTGCTCTGTGACCTCATACTGTGTGCATCGTGTCTCAGTACAGCCGCAGCATGAAGAAAAGAGAGAGAGCACTGGAGGTGAGGAGTGGCGACGTCCGGAGCAGGATGGATTTTTTATTTTGTGATCTGAGGATGGGGGCTGCTCAAACATGGCTGGGGGCTGCTCAAACATGGCTAGGGGCAGATCAAACATGGCTGGGGGCGATGAAATATTGCTGGGGTGATAAATATGGCTGAGGGGGATGAAATGTGGCAGGGGGCTGATATGAGGCATGGGGGTCTCATCTGAGGTCTGAATAGGGGCTCTGTACTCTTCTTTATATTGGGCTCTGATCTGAGGTCTGATTGGGGGTCATTCACATAGGGTTCTGATCTGAGGTCTGATTGTAGGTCATTAACATTGGGCTCTGCTCTGAGGTCTGATTGTGAGTCATTCACATTGGGGTCTGAGCTGGGGTCTGATTGTGGGTCATTCACATTGGGGTCTGAGCTGAGGTCTGATTGTGAGTCTGATCTGAGGTCATATTGGGGTCTTATTAACATTGAGCTGAGGTCTGATTAACATTGGGGGTCTGATTGCTGGTCTGATCTGAGGTCTAATGAAAAATTCTTTTTTTCTCATTGCCCTCCTCTAAAACCTAGGTGTCCCTTATAGGCAGAGGCGTTGCTAAGGTCTCAAAAGATCCGGGCCCAAGCCCCAATGCATATGGCCCAATTCTCTAAGTAGACCAACCCTCCACCCCCCGCAAACACTAGCACTGAAGACATTTTACTGTACTTAAGCTACTTTCACACTAGCGTTAATATTTTCCAGTATTGAGATCAGTCATAGGGTTTCAATACCAGAAAAAAACACTTCTGTTTTGGCCCCGTTCATTGTCATTGGGGACAAAACGTAACTGAACAGAACAGAATGCTCCAAAATGCATTCCGGTCTCTTACTGGAGAGCAAACTGCAGCATGCTGCGGTTTGCTCTCTGTCATAGGATGCGGAGCAAGACGAATCTGTCATGACCCACAATGCAATTCAATGGGGAAGGATCCATTTTCTCTGACACAATGTGACAAAATAGAAAACTGATCCGTCCCCTATTGACTTTCAATGGAGTTCATGACGGATCTGTCTTGGCTCTGTTAAAGATAATACAACCAGATCCGTTTCTGATGCAGACAGTTGTATTATCAGTAACCCTGCCGGATCCAGCAAAAAAACTCTAGTGTGAAAGTAGTCTTACTATATAGCTATACAGCAGCACGTACCTCTCACATCCAGGGCCTCCCAGGTGACATCTCATCTGATGTAGATCTTCTCTGTCATCATCTTCTCTGTTCAGTCCAGACACCTTTTCTCAGCCGCCTCGTCTGCAGAATGTGACACACAGACATCTTAGCTTCCTCACTTTTCTGTACCCCCAAATACTATCCTGAAGAAATGAGTGCCATACAGATAATCTTCCCCATAGTAATAGTGCTCCTCATAGTCCCACCAATAGTAATTCCCTTCTAGAATGCCCTCATTAGTAATACTGCCCTCTACAGTGCACCCAACAGTGATAGTGCTCCCCAAGAGTGCCCCCAGTAGTAGAAGAGTCCTCCAGTATTCATAATACCCTCACAGAGCCCCCAGTAGAAATAAGACCCCCTATTGTTTCCCCAGTAGTAATAAAGCTCTCTACAGACCCCTCAGTAGTAATAAAGCCCCCCCCCATAGTGCTCTTAGTAGAAATAAGGAGGATCTATAAGTCCCTCCTATAGAGCCCCCAGTAGTAATAAGAATGCCTATAATGTCCCCTGGATTTATAATACCCCTACAGTGTCCCCAGTATTTATACTGCCCCCTACTGTTATAATGCTCACTCTGAAGTGCTCCAGTATTTATATCACCCCCTACTGTTATAATGCCCCTACAGTGCCCCCAGTATTTATATTGACCCCTACTGTTATAATGCTTGCCCTGAAATGCCCCCAGTATTTATAATGCCCCTTGCAGTGCCCCCTGTAGTTATATTTCTCTGTTTAGTGTCCTCAAAAATTTTAATTCCTCAGCCCATCCACCATACAGTTCCTTGTAAATAACATTATTTCCCTCCCTCCGCCATAAAGTCCCATGTAAATACCATCACACCAT
This sequence comes from Rhinella marina, assembly GCA_900303285.1. Classification (NCBI taxonomy): domain Eukaryota; kingdom Metazoa; phylum Chordata; class Amphibia; order Anura; family Bufonidae; genus Rhinella; species Rhinella marina. The sequence continues at coordinate 83,905 of ONZH01018329.1, read as the reverse complement.
TTCTCCAGCCCCCTCCAATATACAGTCCCATGTAAATAACATCCCTTTCTATCTACAGCTCCCTCCAAAATACAGTCCCATGTAAATAACATCACACCATTTCTCCAGCCCCCTCCAATATATAGTCCCACGTAAATAACATCCCTCTCTATCTACAGCCCCTCCAAAATACAGTCCCACGTAAATAACATCACCTCCTCCCCAGACACCATCAACATACAGTCCCATGTAAATAAAATCACCACCTCCCCAGCCACCTCCAAAATGCAGTCCCATGTAAATAACATTACCCCTCAACATTCAGTCCCATGTAAATAATATCACTCACTCCCACAGCCGCCTTCAACCTATAGTCCCATGTAAAAAACATCACCCTGCTCCAACATCACCCCCTCAACTTTCAGTCCCATGTAAATGACATTACTTCACTCCACTGTCCCATGTAAATACCTTCCCTCCTTTCAGCCCTAACATACAGTCTCAGTCAAATAACCACAACTCCCAGCATTGATCTGCCTTTCCCTTCACTTACCTTTCCTCATGTAGCAGACCTCACCACAGCTTCCTCCCAGGACTTCTCTTCACTGCTGAGCCGTCCTCCCCTGCATTGATCACATGATGGTGACATCATCGCAGGTCCTTTTCAGCTACTGCATTTGGAACTGATCTCATGACCTATGCTGTCATCACAGGTCCTTCAGCTCTTGCAGGGCATTAGATTCAATTGTATTGCAGTCCTGCGGATGGCGATACAGTTGTATCTAGAAGGCAGGCAGGACATTCTGGGTCTGGGACAAAACATCAGGGGCCCCGAATGTTTTAACCTAGCAACGCCCCTGCTTATAGGGCAAAAAAATACAGTATTTTTCACCCCATAAGACACACTTTTTTCCACCAAAGGGGAGGGGGGGAGAATGTCACTGTGTCTTATGGGGTAAATACTAATGAGCGCTTCCATTATGCAAGCGCTCATTAGTACAGGAGGACTGGCAAGTGGTGAAGGCTCTGTACTCACCGCTTCCTGGCCCTTGGCTGTTGCCTGTCACGCTCTGGTGTGTAGGGGAAAACCACACCAAGCGTAGGAGGGAAGGGGATGAGGTCAGGAAACAAGTAAAGGAAACAGGTCACCTCCTGCAGGAAACCCTAACACCAATCCTGACTGACTTACAATATGAACAGGCCTCAAATGTAGGCGAGTTCATACACAGGAACCTAAACCAAACTGACCCTATAAGACCCTGCAACTACTGACAGGGCTGAGTCTACCCACTCCTCCAAAAGGAAGGATGAACAGGAGTCTCCCAAAGGCCAAATAACACAACACGGAAGAGCAGGGTAAACACAAAAGGGAAAGTGGACACTTATCTTTAAGAAGAAATTAAAGCAACCGGAACTCAGGAGAGAACCACACCAATCCACCAGAATATCCACAAAAACTATAAACCGCAAGTAACTGTGGTAGAAGCAGGAATAAATAGGGGAAGGACAATTACCACACCCGAAACAGCTGAGAGGAAGGGGTATGGTAAACAGCAACAACACAAAAAGGAAAACAAGTCAGATTATGTCACATGTGCAAGCCTACCGACTTTCTGCAACCTGTTGCAGGAATGACCGTGACATTACCCCTCTTTTACGGGTGACCTCTGGGCACCCAGGCCCAACTTTATCAGGATGAGACCTGTGAAAAGCTTTCACCAAACGGCATTCACGTCAGATGTCGGTACCCATGTCCTCTCCTCTGGTCCATAACCCTTCCAGTGGGCAAGATATTGAAGAGTCCTACGGAGAACTCGAGTGTCAATAATCTTGGCGATCTGGAATTCCAAACTGCCATCCACCAAGACAGGCGCGGGTGGCAAGGGAGATGGCTCCAGAGGTTCAACATATCTCTTCAACAAAGATCTGTGAAACACATTATGAATTTTCAGGGCCTGAGGAAGTTCAAGACGAAATGCTACAGGATTAATGATGGCAGTGATCTTATATGGGCCAATAAATCTTGGACCTAACTTCCACGAAGGAACTTTCAACTTAATATTTCTTGTGGACAGCCACACAGAATCACCCACACCTAGGTCAAGACCATTCATATGTTTCCTGTCAGCCACACGTTTGTACTTGTTACCCATATTTATCAAGTTATTTTGAATTTTCCGCCATATAGATGACAATGATGACGAAAAACATTCTTCCTCAGGAATACCAGAAGTATCAGAACCAGAAAATGTGCCAAACTGCGGGTGAAACCCATATGCCCCAAAAAATGGCAACTTGCCAGTGGACTCCTGTCTACGATTGTTTATGGCAAACTCCGCCAGGGACAAAAACGAGGACCACTCCTGATTCTCAGAAACAAAACATCTCAAGTAAGTCTCCAGACTCTGATTAGTATGCTCCATCTGTCCGTTCGACTGAGGATAAAAAGCTGAAGGGAAGGACAGTTATACCCCCAGACGAGTACAGAATGCCCTCCAGAATCTGGATCGAGTCCCACAATCCGAGACCACGTCAGTGGGAATGCCATGGAGTTTCACAATATTGTCAACAAACACTTGTGCAAGTGTTTTAGCATTAGGTAGGCCAGGTAAAGCAATAAAGTGCGCCATTTTGCTAAAATGATCAACTACCACCAGAAAAACTGTCTTTCCAGACAAATCAGGCAGGTCAGTGATAAAGTCCATAGACAAGTGAGTCCATGGTCTGGACGGGATGGGCAACGGAAGTAGGGGTCCAGAAGGTCGAGTATGTGTCACCTTAGCGCGTGCACAGACACTACAGGCCGACACATAGTCCTCCACACACTTACGCAGACCTGGCCACCAGAATCTACGAGAGATGAATTTGACAGTGGATTTACTCCAAGGATGTCCCGAAAGCACCGTACAGTGATGTTCCTCAAACACCTTATGACGCAATTCAGATGGAACAAACAATTTCCCAGGGGGGCTCTGGTGCGTCTCTCTGGGCCTCTAACACCTTAGCCTTGAGATCAGGGTAAAGAGCGGATATCGCCACCCCTTCTGACAAAATAGGACTCGGATCTTCAAAATCACCACCTCCAGGAAAACAATGTAACAAGGCATCCGCCTTGACATTCTTAATCCCAGGGCGATACGTGACAATGAAATTGAATCTGGTGCAGAACGAAGACCATCTGGTTAAGTCGTTTAGCCGACTCCAGGTAAGCCAGATTCTTGTTATTAGTGAATACCCTGATAGGGTGAATCGCCCCTTCCAACCAATGACGCCATTCATCAAAAGCCAATTTAATGGCCAGTAACTCTCTGTTACCCACATCTTAATTTGTCTCCGCAGCAGTGAGTTTTTTCGAGAAAAAGGCACATGTGCGCCATTTACCTGGTGACGGACCCTGTTACAAAACTGCTCTACCCCCACCTCGGATGCGTCAACCTCCACAAAGAAAGGTTGTGACACATCTGGCTGCACCAATATAGGGGCAGAAGCAAAGCACTCCTTCACAGCGGAAAAGGCTCGCAATGCTGCATCAGACCACACTGAGACATCCGTCCCTTTCCTAGTCATGTCAGTTAAGGGTTTAACTATTGTCGAATAGCTCTTGATAAATTTTCAGTAATAGTTAGTGAACCCCAAAAACCGCATAAGAGCCTTCAAATTTTCAGGTCGATCCCAGTCCAAAACAGCACGGACTTTCTCTAATTTTGCGTGCAATTTGTTGTCTCTTAAGATCTGCAACACCTGTCTAACGTGATCCTGATGTATCACCATATCTGGAGAATAAATTAGTATGTCATCCAAATACAAGACTACAAACCTCCCCACAAGGTGATGAAAAATGTCATTAACAAAATGCTGGAAGACAGCAGGAGCATTGGTCAACCCAAAAGGCATGACCAGGTTCTCAAAGTGGCCCTCAGGAGTATTAAAAGCTGTCTTCCATTCACCGCCTTCCTTGATCCTGACCAGATTATATGCCCCCCTTATGTCCAACTTGGAGAACACCTTGGCATCAACAATCTGGTTAAACAAATCAGGAATCAATAAGGGGGTAAGGATCATGGACAGTAATCCGATTGAGTTCAAGGAAATCTAGACACGGCGTAAGAGTTCCATCCTTTTTCTTTACAAAGAAAAACCCAGCTGCCACTGGAGATTTGGAAGGTCTTATGTGTCCTTTAGCCAAACTCTCAGCAATATATTCCTTCATGGCCGTTCTCTCAGGTCCAGAAAAGTTATACAGCCTAGATTTGGACAATTTTGCTCCGGGGATTAGATTGATAGGACAATCGTATTCCCGGTGAGAGGGTAAATCCTGACATCCACCTTCAGAAAATACATCAGAGAAATCAGATATAAAAGAGGGAAGTGTCTTAGTGGCTAAAGCAGAAAAAGATGTATTAAGACAATTGTCAACGCAAAAATCACCCCAATCCAGAATCTGCCTAGTATGCCAATCGATGGTTGGATTGTGTTTGCTTAACCACGGTAAACCCAGCACCAAAGGAGTAGGAAGACCTTCCAACACAAAACAGGAAATTAGTTCCTGAGGAAATTCACCCACTCTTAATCTGATATCATGCACCATCTGAGACAAACACTTCTGAGATAGGGGTGCAGAATCAATAGCAAACACAGAATTCTTCTTCTCCAATGCACTCGGAGACAATCCATGCATACGGACAAACTGAGCATCAATCAGGTTCACCCCTGCCCCGCTGTCAATAGACACCTCAATTCTCACAACCTTTGACTCTAGCGCCACCTCGGCGAGTCGGCAGTCAGGAGAAAACGAGTACTACAGGATGAAGACAAAATGCACATTTTCTGTCTCTCCACCCACCCCTCCAAGAGTGAGATGGGAATTTAATGCCCCCTTTCCTTTTTTCTCTTTTAGAGACTGAATGCACGGACATGTGTTGATAAAGTGTCCTTTCTGTCCACAGAAAAAACACACTCCCTTTTTATTCCCAGAATGCTTAAAGGTTGAAGCAGGAGTAGCTCCCCCTAACTGCATGGGTTCTTCCCCAGACATCAACCCAGGGGTATCCTCATCTAAAGTGTCATAGGAAGACAATACACTATGTGATAGTATGTACTGAGAGCGGGGACCCCTAGATCTCTCTCTCAGGTGTCTATCCATGCGTACAGCAAGAGTCATAGCGGCTTCCAAAGACACCAAAGTTTCATGAAAGGCCAAAGCGTCCTTCAGCCTTTCAGATAATCCTTGACAAAACTGACTACGGAGAGCCAGATCGTTCCATTCGGTAACCGTAGCCAACCTCCGAAACTCAGAGCAATAAATTTCCACAGAGCGCTCACACTGACGGAGGTCACGTAGCTTGGTCTTGGCCAGGGAGACGCGATCCGGGTCATCATAGATAAGCCCCAATGCCTTGAAAAATTCATCTACCGACTGGAGAGGCTGCGATCCGGTTGGCAGAGAAAAGGCCCATGACTGTGCATCCCCTTTGAGCTACGAGATTACCACACCAACTCTCTGTTCCTCATTACCAGAAGAATGTGGACGCAGCCTAAAGTACAATTTGCACGGCTCCCTGAAAAGAATAAAGTTATCACGTCCCCCAGAGAATCTGTCCGGGAGAGCGACTTTAGGCTCCAGACAGTCCTGGCAACCACCACCCTCGGAACCAACAGTCTGTGGTTTCTGAATCTGGGTGCGGGGATCAGCTACCTCCAAGTAGAGACCTGGTAGCTGTTCAGTTAGTGCAGTAATTGGGTCCATGTCCACACTAAAATAAAAATGACGGTTTATGGCGGTTTCTAATGTCACGCTCTGGTGTGGAGGGGAAAACCACACCAAGTAAAGGAGGGAAGGGGATGAGGTCAGGAAACAAGTAAAGGGAACAGGTCACCTCCTGCAGGAAACCCTGACAGCAATCCTGACTGACTTACAGTATGAACAGGCCTCAAAGGTAGGCGCGTTCATACACAGGAACTAGAGATGAGCAAATCGATTCGTCGATTCATTGATTCGTATCGAATCTTGTGAATTTTTAGCTGCAAAGTGAATACGAATATTAGGTGATTCGCTTCGGCTTTGTACGCATTCGCTACGTAGTTTGTCCTATAAATTATACGCTATTGCTACATATAAGTTACTGCATACGTTGTTGCGTATGAATTCAATTCATTAGTGAATTTTTACTGTTAGTTCGTTTATCGTGCGCAAAAGCCCGGGAAGAAAGCGGTCACCTGACCTAGTGGGCAGGGCTTGCTCTGACTGGCTTAGGCTCGGTAAGCCAGTGACGCATCACTTCTGCTGCGACTGCTGAGACGAGCAGAAGCACTGTGTGTGAAGTTCTGAGACCTGGCACCGGGCAGTGTTCAAAAAAATACCTTTATAAAAATGAATAAAGGCTGGATTACATCTGAATTTCATACTCCTCTTGCTAAAGCTGGTGGTGATTAGATCAGGCCTTGCACAGCAGAATAGTCTGAGTTTCTTCCCACTGTTGCTGTCAGCCGGGCCATAATTTTACAGCCAAATGTCTTGTGTCATGTCATGGGCTGTGCGAACCCAAAGTCTCCAAAACCCTATTTCAAAACCAAACACTGTTGCCTACCTCCGCTTTCTTTGCTTAGTAGGAGAGTAGCTGTTGTTAGTTAAAGGGGTTATCCCACAAATAATGTAAAAGATGAAAATCAGACATCATATAGTACATGGCAACCTCTTTTTAACAAAGCTAGAACCAGCCCTGTACCTCACATGGATTCAGAGATCTCCACATTCATTGCTCTGCTACATTTATATCAAGTTGGCAGCTCAGGGGGAGTGTCTTTTCTGCTGCAGCTAAGGGGGCGTGTCTCAGCTCTCCCTATCACAGCTCAGGAGGCAGTTAAAAGTTGAAACTGAGCATGTGCGGCCTGCTCAGTGTATAGGTCAAAGAAATAAGAAATGAAGTGGTCCTATACAGATACATTTTATTGAATAACTCAGTAGTTATACAAAATTTTTAATTACATGCAATTATAAAAGTATTCAGATCCAGGGGCTGGTTTGAAAACTGTAGAATATTTTTCGTGGGACAACCCCTTTAACGTTACTAATAGTTCTACTTAGTGTTGTTAACCCCTTAAGGCCGAAGCTACTTTTACACTTAATGCTGAAGCCATATTTTTTAAATCTGCCATGTGTCACTTTATTAATTCATAACTTTGGGATTCTTTCACCGATTCGACTGATTCCAAGATTGTTTTTTCGTGACATATTGTACTCCACGACAGTGGTAAATTTGAGTCAATATAAATCACCTTTATTTATAAAAAAAATCCTAAATTTACAGAAAATTTGGAAAAATGTGTAATTTTCAAACTTTGAATTTCTCTGCTATTAAGGCAGATAGTGATTCCTCACAAAATAGTTATTACTTTACATTTCCCATATGTCTACTTTATGTTGCCATCATTTTGTACATGTAATTTTATTTTTTGGGGATGTTAGAAGGCTTAGAATTTTAGAAGCAATTCTTAAAATTTTTAAGAAATTTTCCAAAACCATTTTTTTAAGCACCAGTTCAGTTCTGAAGTCACTTTGTGGGGCTAACATAATAGAAACCACCATAAATTACCCCATTTTAGAAACTACACCCCTCAAGGTTTTCAAAACTAATTTTACAAACTTTGTTAACCCTTTATGTATTCCACAAGATTTAAAGGAAAATGGAGATGACATTTCAAAATTTCACTTTTTTTTGCAGATTTTCCATTTTAATCAATTTTTTCCTGTAACACATCAAGGGTTAATAGCAAAAAAACCTCAAAAACTATTACCCTGATTCTGCGATTTACAGAAACACCCCACATGTGATTGTAAACTACTGTATGGGTGCATGGCCAAGCGCAGAAGGAAAGGTGCGCCAGATGGTTTTTGGAGGGCGAATTTTGCTGGACTGGTTTTTAGACACCATGTCCCATTTGAAGCCCCCCCGATGCACCCCTACAGTAGAAACAACCAAAAAGTGCCCATAGTTTGGAAACTAAGGGATAAGGTGACAGTGTTATTGATACTATTTTGGGGTACATATGATTTTTGATTACACTTTTTGCTAGGCAAGGTAAACAAAAATGGCTGTTCTGGCTCAGTTTTTTTTTTTTTTTTTTTTACTGTGTTCACCTGAGGGGTTAACTAATGTGATATTTTTGTAAAGCAGGTTGTTACGGACGTGGAAATACCTAACATGTATAGTTTTTTTATTTATTTAAGTTTTACACAATAATATAATTTTTGAAACAACAAAATCGTGTTTTAGTGTCTCTATTGTCTGAGAGCTGTAGCTTTTTTATTTTTTGGGCAATTGTCTCAGGTAGGGCCTCATTTTTTGCGGGAAGAGGTGATGGTTAGATTGGTACTATTTTGAGGGGTATATGCCTTTTTGATCGCTTGGTATTACACTTTTTGTGATGTAAAGTGACAAAAAATTGCTTTTTTGACCCTGTTTTTATTTTAGTTTTTTTACTGTGTTCACCTGAGGGGTTAACTAATGTGATATTTTTGTAGAGCAGGTTGTTACGGACGTGGCGATACCCAACATGTATAGTTTTTTTAATTTATTTAAGTTTTACACAATAATATCATCTTTGAAACAACAAAATCGTGTTTTAGTGTCTCTATTGTCTGAGAGCTGTAGCTTTTTTATTTTTTGGGCAATTGTCTCAGGTAGGGCCTCATTTTTTGTGGGAAGAGGTGACGGTTAGATTGGTACTATTTTGAGGGGCATACGCCTTTTTGATCACTTTGTATTACACTTTTTGTGATGTAAAGTGAAAAAAAATGGCTTTTTTTACCCTGTTTTTATTTTTTTTTTTTTACGGTGTTCACCTGAGGGGTTGGGTCATGTGATATTTTTATAGAGCGGGTTTTTACGGACGCGGCGATACCTAATATGTTAAGGTATTTTATTTTCTTCATTTTTAATCAATTAACATGTGCTTATATGGGGAAAAATGGGATTTTTTTTTTAACTTTTTTATTTTTTTTTACACTTTTTGACTCAGACCCACTTGGTTCTTAAAGATCCAGTGGGTCTGGTGTTTTACAATACACTGCAGTACACTGTATAGTGTACTGCAGTGTATTTTCATTCATAGTAAGCTTTACCATGGCAAGCCGGACGAAAGCGTCCGGTTGCCATGGTAACCATCGGAAGCATCCGGTTGCCATGGCAACCATCGGGACGCTGCCACAGCAGAGCAGCGTCCCGATGGGAGGGAGCTCCCTCCCTCTCTCCTCCGCACACCATCGGTGCGCTGCCAGAGCACAGCAGCGCCCGATGGGAGAGGGAGGGAGCCCTGTTAACCCTTTCCATACTGTGGTCCCTACGGACCGCGGCATGGAAGGGGTTAAACGGCCGACATCGCTGCCAGCAGCGATGTCGGCGGTTTGAAGCAGAGTGTCAGCTGTACGCTGATACTCTGCTTCACCGCTCGGCCATCCTGACATCGAGGAGAGGGGGGGAATGTATTAAAAATGTAACTGCCGGAAAAAGTGTGGGGTGGGGGGGACGGGGGGGGCTTCTGCAAACATTTTATGAGGATCTGATCCCCGCAGTCTCGGACTGCGGGGATCAGATCCTTTCAACCAGCACACGCGTATCCTGTGATTGGCTAGTCTGGTCAGACAAGCCAATCACAGCGATCGCTGGCCCGGGACCGCCCCCATTGGTCTCGGGCTGGTTAGCTGAGACCCCTGGCTGTAATTAACAGCCAGGGTCTCAGCGCTGTCACCATGTCATCAGACATGGTGACAGTTTAATGCCATGACGGCTTATCCCGTCATGGGGCGGCAAGCGGCTCCTGCCCATGACGGGATAAGCCGTCATTCGGCGTTAAGGGGTTAAGTTTGTTTTGGAGCCTCAACCTTGAGCCCCCCCCCCTCCAAAATATATATATATATATATATATATATATATATATATATATATATATATATTATGTGTTATATATATTTAAAAAAAAATTTTTTACACTGCCTCTGCCTCCCATACAAGTTATATTAGCGGACATTGTTATACACCCCGCAGTCTGTTGTATTTATTTTACCTATCACTCTATGCTGATGTACCCCGTCCCCTACTACTACTGGCCGGGGCAGCCATAAAAAGCTCATATATTATTTTCACTGCCTATGTTAAAGGGTTATTCTCATTTTAGACAATGGGGGCATATCGCTAGGATATGTCTGTAGGATGTCTGTAGGGGTGGAAACAGTTATGTACTTAGTTTGTATGATCGAGTTACAGTGGTTGTCCCACGAAAAAAAATCAAAAACTTTAATGTACTGGAGCGACTTATTCTGTGACATGTATTCTGTACTGACTGAGCCTTTTGTAGTACTTACTGGACACCCATACAGCGTGGTCTTCCCATGGTCCAGGGGAAAACTGCTCCCTGTCGGTTGGAGCTACCAAAGATAAAACATACATTTAGCTCATATTTTAAAGACAGAAGGTCCACCCATTACACTTTTTTTTTTACCTACCTTCTACCTCTGGTAGCTGGGCTGGTGGTGTTGGAGGGACAGGTGGGGTCCTCTCTTGCTGGGGTGGAGGACGGTGAGAGCGGCTCCTCTGTGGTGCAGCAGCTGTCAAAAATCATTAAATAATGGCCAAAGGCTACTTCTACACTAGCGGCAGCCCGGATCCGGCAGGTGAAAGGTCCCTCCGGATCAGTTCTGCCGCAGGTACACGTGTGGGGCCGGAACCGCGCTCTGGCCCAGATTCACTGTAATGGGGGAGGGCCACGGATCCGGCCACAGCACGTTAACCCCTGCTGAGAGGCAGCAGGAGCGAAAATACAACAGTTACATGTTGTATTTTCGCTCCGGCTGCCTCTCAGCAGGGGTTAACGTGCTGTGGCCAGATTCACGGCCCGCCCCCATTACAGTGAATTTGGGCCGGAGCGCGGTTCCGGCCCCACACGTGTACCTGCGGCACCATCTACTGGACAAGAGGTCACACTGCAATTCCTTGTCTCCTGTTGTCATTTTCTCATTGGTGGTTTAGTATTCTGTACTTTATGATCTCTCTGCCCTTGCTGTAACAGAAATTACCCGTCCGTTCTGGTGAGTCTGTGATAGATTTCTGTTTATATATGGCAGCCAATCTGAAGAGGCAGAGGCAGGTGGAGGAAGCAAGCAGCAGCCTGAACCAATGATGAGAAAAAAAGTGTGTTTCCAACTACCTCAGGCTCCCTGCAGGCCCTGTAGCTAAACTGTTGTAAAAGATTACAACTCTGCCCTAATGATATGAGTTAAAGTTCAGCCAAGCAGCAAGATCTTAGAAAAAGAAACAGCAAGTAATCATCGCCTATAAGACATTACCGAGATATCACTTTGGAGCTTATAACTAGATAACTGTTTTAAAAGGGTTTACCAAGATTTTTTTTACTGATGCTCTATTTTCTGGATATCTGAAGTATCTGACGAGCACTGGCTACAAAATGGCACCTGCAAAAGAAATGGCTCCATGCCCGTATAGCGGACCGCAAACTGCGGATCCACAATATATGGGCACTAGCCATGTACACTCCATGCTGCAGAGTTAATGTAACTGCTTCTCTGAGCCTGCTTCCAGCTGAATGTATGAAGTGGATGTGCAAAACCATACAGCGCTTCCCCACTAGCAGTCAATACAGAAGACTCAGGAGCTATGTTAGGAATGGAGAATGGAACATTCGATGATTTATTATTAGTTTGTAGATAATCTTGTGGGATTATAACAAGGGATTGAAGCAGTTATGCAGAGTGTTTGAACCCCTGGCCAAAAAGTTTATTCACTCAGAATTTCTAAACCATATCATGTGTTATTAAACCATTACAGCTTCTCTCTTTAGAGAGGAAGTGTGTTGGGGTTTCATCATATGGACATATCACAAGTCAAAGCATGCATCAAAGAATATGTGCACAATTGTCTCAAGGCATCTAAAAAAAAAATAAAAAATAAAAACAATTTTGCCAGTAATCTTGTTTTTAAATATTCTGTCATTCTATGTATATAACAACTTATAAATCGACCTAGGGGGGCCACGTAAAGAATATTATAAACCTACAGTTAAACCCATGTATGACCAAGTCACAAACCCAAACTTTCATAAGATATCAAAATTTCTTGATTCATAATCATTCATAATGTAAAACATTAAAATATACATCAATGGGAGACCCACATTACAAAGCGGACAATACAAGAGGGAGTACTGAGCCAAGGCTAGCGCACGAATATTACATATAAGGAGAAGCCAGCATACACACCGGCCATTAATGAATACACATGCTAAAAAGGCTATGATGTCACACAAACTTATCTAGAATATCACTGCCATATCAGTGTCCCTCACTTACCCAACGCGTTTCGCCAGATGGCTTCGTCAGGGGAAGACTTCCATGCAGTGATATTCTAGATAAGTTTGTTGACATCATAGCCTTTTTAGCATGTGTATTCATTAATGGAAGCTGTTTGTAGCCTGGTTACTGGTATCACATGTGTGTTCTTTATGGGCTGTATACATCCCTTTTTCTTATCTAGACTATGTATATTTTAGAGATTGGTAGGCCGGTGTGTATGCTGGCTTCTCCTTATATGTAATATTCGTGCGCTAGCCTTGGCTCGGTAGTCCCTCTTGTATTGTCCGCTTTGTAATGTGGGTCTCCCATTGATGTATATTTTAATGTTTTACATTATGAATGATTATGAATAAAGAAATTTTTATATCTTATGAAAGTTTGGGTTTGTGAGTTGGGCATACACGGGTTTAACTGTAGGTTTATTACATTCTATGTATATAGTATAACAAAAGATTCCACACTTCCGCAATTTGTCCATCCGTCCACTGCGACTGCTTTGGATGTCATGACACCTGCGAAATGGCAGGATTTCATATGCTCTGAGGTCCCTGCTGCCTGGCCAATCAGGGAGAAGAGCAGTGAGCGTGGCTCTCTATTTCAATCTGCAATCTTCAATCAATAAATATCAGCCAAGTTTACAGGGGTAAAAAGGGATGTGGTTTGGGGCATGGGGGCACCAATCCTTTGATCCTATCTTGAGTTTTGTGTCATTTTGTAATAAAGCTAATTTTTTTCCTATCATTTTTAAAATGCAGCCAAAAATCCTGTGTGACAGGTATAACTGAATGAGTTATTATGGTGAAACAACCACAAATGCAAATACATTCAGTGCGACCCCTGAACCGTAAAGCCCTATGCAGGTGCCCAATTTGCCCTGGTTATACTGGTTTGTTTTGTAAAACTAATCAAAATCTATCATTTAGAATTAAAGTCAGTGAGTAAAAACGTTTGCCGAAATTCTTTTCCATTTGTCAAAAATATATTACGGTAGGTATTCCTCTCTTGTAGTAATTCTATCAATCACTAGAGAAGTGGGCCGCATGTTTTAAGCTAAAGATTTGGTATGAACAGGAAAGGGACAGTATAAAATGTAAAATTTATTGAAGTTTGTGCGTTTGGTGCAACTAATTTGCTAAATGAGTTGCATCAATTAGGGCAATTATCGGAAACAAGCATTCCTCGGAAGGCTCATTTACTATAATTGTCCCAATTGTTGGTCCATATAAAGAAGCCTTTAGTAAATTTGATCCATTATGTTATGCTTAGTGTACAATTGCAGCAGCAATGTGAGAAAAGATCCTGCTTTTCCTTCTACCTTGAACCTTATGCACTGTATGTTCCTCTTAATTTTCCAGCTGAATATATTCAGTTTTATTATTATTATTATTTCACATTCAGGTAATCAAATGTAAAGCTGCGGTGTGCTGGGCACCTAAACAACCGCTCAGCATAGAAGAGATTGAAGTTGCACCACCAAAGGCTCACGAAGTTCGCATAAAGGTGATATTTATACATGAAAACAGCTTTATTATAACTATTTAGATGTAAAAAGATATTCCAAATCTACTAGGGACATTCAGAAGTTCTAATAATGAAACATCACAAGTTTCATTTTCTGGCTGCATTTAAATAGGCTATAATTTGTGATTTTTTTGCACTTCTCCCTACTTTCCTAAAGTGGAGAGTTATTTGGCAGGGCATAACAGGATTGACCTTCACTATTTACTATATTTTCTGCCAGAAACTGGTAAAATCAAAAATAAGACTGCAGCACTCTCAGGTCCCTGAGGACCTGAGAGTGCTGCAGTCTTATTTTTGATGTTCCAAGGAATTGGGGTACTACAGGCTGGTACCTGACACTGACGGCACCACCGCAATATGGACTTATAAGAACCGTAAGTGCTGCTGCAAATGAACGTTTATATTTAGAAACTGGTAAAAGTTATATCTCAAGTTTACGCCTGCCCCTACCTGATATAGATTTGAGTTTCTGGCATAAAATAAAATTAATAAAATAGGCACATCTCATTCCAGCGAACTGGCGTAGGAAAAGCCAGCCTTGATAAATCTCCTCTTTATAGCAGCTGTACAGGATTAGAAAAACATGGCTCTTTTCTTCCATAATTAGCGTTGTGAAATACAGTATTTCAGCTTAGCTCCCTTGAGGCTGGGTTTACACAGAGCATTTCTGTTGTACGTTTTTTGAGCCATCAGAAAAGAGCATGCATTTTTTTTCTTTTTTAAAAGGTACACTTTTACTGCTGGAGTATCAGCCGTTGAGTTTTCAACTGATCGATCAGAAAATTGTGGGGGTTTATGCAGTGTTGTTTTTAGAAGACGCATGGTTTCTGATGGTTCAAAAATGCAACAAAATGTATCAAAAATGACCTGTGTACATGTAACTTTTTAACTGGGCCTGGAGGCTGGAGTAGTTTTTATGCCAGGAGCACGGACTGCCTTAGATTCGCCTATTTTATGACAATGCGAATGCTTCATCCTAAATTAACTGAATCTTACTGCAGTGTGGGGGAGAATCTTAGACCTATGTAGGGGTCATGCTGGAGATCTTTATAAATGACCTTCAGCATAACCCTTAACATTTTTGTGACCATTTATTCAGACTTTTACTTTTCCTATAATGAAGCCACACCCAGAGCATGCTAAAATTTGAATAAAATGCCAAGAAAAAAAAGACTAGTAAACTATTAAAACAAATCTCACAAAACAACCTGTTTTAGATTTTACTGTTGCCCAACATGTAACATCTGGATGCAGCGTTCTTCACTGCAAAAAAAATACAATGAAAACATCGCTGTTACAAAACATGGGGCATTTTAATCATATGACACAAATATGAAATATGTGTCAAGTCTGTGTGCAGTTAACAGCAGATCCAGATCCAGACCCCACACCAACAACTTTCCAGGATAGACTTGAGTTTTCATGGAACATAGCCAGTTCCCAAGGATACTACAGAAAAGATTTTACTCTCTGATAAATAAATGTTCTTATGAAATACCCTTCTGGAGAATGTAGCTAACCTGTAAGTATAACTATAGACTATGATATTTTAGCTGGACTTGGTAGCACCAGAATTCCCAAAAGTTCAATATTAAATCTAACTTGTTCCTACAGATTGTGGCGACTGGAATTTGTCGTTCAGATGATAATGTTATAGGAGAGAAAATCAGTGGCATAAAATACCCTGTGATAGTGGGCCATGAAGGTGCTGGGATTGTAGAGAGTGTTGGTGAAGGAGTAACAGATCTGAAACCCGGTAAGGCCTATAGTATAAAGGACTGTAAACATAATGGTAAAAAGCAAAAGCTGATATGGATGGGAAAGGACAGCTTTGAAAAATATGAGCAAGAGATCTTATAATGTATGTACATCACTGTGATAATGTTTGTTCTTTGCTCAATAAACTTGTTATCCAGAGAGGAAAACATCTTGGCATAGGGCTCAGAGTGGGTTAAAAGAATAAAGAAGAAAACTCACCTCAACTATCCCCCGCTTCTACCGTTCCAGCACCTAGTGCTGGTCTAATTAATGGTCTGAGCAGTGGCCCACCTCAGCCAGTTATTTCCTCTGTGTCAAATCAGGTCCAGGGAGTAGGAACCAGAGATCGTTGTAGATCCAGTAACAAGTGGAACTGGAGCAGTGGGGGATTAGTGGAGTATGACCAGCTACTAGAGTCATAAACCCAGAATGAGAATCTAAATAAATAAATTGCAAGTTATGTTAAATCTGTTCCCGCAAATCTATATATTAACCTGCATAGCTCAGGGGTGAACATAGACAGTAGCAAGAACAGTATGTGGACACCATTGCTTTTTAATACTTAATATATCGAGTTTGGGGCTCATCATAGCACTCCTTACTTCTTTCCATGACTTTATTGTCAACCCTTCATCTAATGGATCAAACTCCATCTGTAGTTTTGAGCCAAGAGAAACCTGGTGCCATTTTTATATGGAATGGGCTCGCTTGCCTAAAGGACCCCTGATCAGCTGTACAGGCTGCCCCAATAGTAAGTCTGTTCCTGGCTCACCTGCTCCTGTTCTACAACTTTCTGCTTGAGGATAGAGTAGCATTTCAACATGGCAGTTCCCCTTTTAAATGTCAAAATGGTTAAACTACTAGAATTTACACCCAAAATGAAATTCATATTCTATGAGGTAAATTAACAATATATTCATTTTCTCACAGGAGACAAAGTCATCCCGCTGTGTATGCTTCAGTGTGATAAATGCAAATGTTGTGTGAATCCGGACAGCAATCTTTGCTACAAAAATGAGTAAGTGTTACTTAAGCAAATGCCTAATTGCATAATCCCCAGAGGTGGAGATTAGAGATGAGCGAACGTGCTCATAACGAGCACTGTACCGCTTGGCTCCCCTGCGCTCGCATGGGCGCAGGCAGCCGCTTCCGTCCACCTCACCCGACGGAAGCACGTTACGAGCACGTTCGCTCATCTCTAGTGGAGATATATTGTGTGAAATGGCAACATGTTAACCAGGGCCCAGGTGTCTGAAGGGTGCACAGTAGATGGAGGGCCCTGTGGCAGACTTTGCTTCAAGTTGTGCCTCTCGTCATCCCCAAACTAGACAGTTCTTATATGCACGATCTTTAGTAATCTATTCTGGTGCTCAAATTCCTAATTCGCTGTGATGGACACCATTGCGGTTTTCAATGCAATTTTTGAGCCAGAAGTGGATTCAGAAGAAAGTAAAAGTCCTTCCATTATATTTCCCATTTCTTTTGAAACCACTTCTGGCTTTGGCTTAAAGGGAATGTGTCATCAGAAAATGACCTATTGTTTAAATCACATTTTTATGTTTAACATAGTTTTAAAGAATTTTTGATCATGCTATTTTTAATTTTCCATTTCAACATCTATGTTTAATCCCTTCAGGACCCTGCCATTTCTCACCTTAAAGGGGTTGTCCCACGAAAAATATTCAACAGTTTTCAAACCAGCACCTGGATTTGAATACTTTTGTAATTGCATGTCATTATAAATTTTGTACAACTACCGAGTTATTCAATAAAATGTATCTGTATAGGAACACTTAATTTCTTTTTTCTTTGACCTATTCACTGAGCAGGCCGCACATGCTCAGTTTCAACTTTTAACTGTCTCCTGAGCTGTGATTGGGAGAGCATGGACACGCCTCCTGAGCTGCAGCAGAAAAGACACTCCCCTTGAGCTGTCAGCTTGATATAAATCTAGCAGAGTAATGAATGGGGAGATCTCTGTATCCATGTGAGGTACAGGGCTGGTTCTAGCTTTGTTAGGAAGAGATTGTCATGGACTATATGATGTCTGATTTTCATTTTTTACATTATTCGTGGGATAACCCCTTTAAGGACCAGGCCATTTTTAGCAAATCTGACATGTGTCACTTTATGTGGTGATAACTTTAAAATGCTTTTACTGATCCAGGCCATTCTGGGAATGTTTTCTCATCACATATTGTTCATCATGACAGTGGCAAATTTGAGTCAAAATATTTCATTTTTATTTATGAAAAAATACCAAATTTACCTAAAAATTTTGAAAAATTTGCTACTCTACTTTTAAATGCATAGTAATACCTCCAAAAATAGTTATTACTTTACATTCACCATGTGTCTACTTTATGTTTGGATCATTTTGAAAATGACATTTTATTTTTTTGGAACGTTAGAAGTCTTAGAAGTTTAGAAGCAAATCTTGAAATTTTTCAGAAAATTTCCAAAAGTCACTTTTTAACCCCTTCAAGACACAGACAGTTTTCACCTTAAGGACCAAGCTACATTTTTCAAATCTGACATGTTTCACTTTATGTGGTAATAACTCTGCAATGATTTTATTTATCTAAGCGATTCTGAGATTGTTTTCTCGTGACATATTGTACTCCATGTTAGTGGTAAATTTGAGTCAATATGTTTCATCTTCCTTTATAAAAAATTTCAAAATTTACCGAAAATTTTGAAAAATTCATATTTTTTTTAAATTTGAATTTCTCTGCTTTTAAAGCAGATTGTGATACCTCATAAAATAGTTACTGTACATTTCCCAGATGTCTACTTCATATTGGCATCATTTTGTAAACATTTTATTTTTCAGGAATTTGGAAGGTTTAGAATTTTAGAAGCAATTCTTAAAATTTTTAAGAAAATTTCCCAAACCTACTTTTCAACTAGCAGTTCAGTTATCAAGTGACGCTTACATAGTAGAAACCACCTATAAATGACCCAATTTTAGAAACTACACCCATCAAGTTAATAAAAACTGATTTTACAAAGTTTGTTAACCCTTTAGGTGTTTCCCAAGAATTAAAGGGAAATATAGATGAAATTTCAGAATTTCACTTTTTTTTGGCAGATTTTCCATTTTAATACATTTTTTCCGGTAACAAAGCAAGGGTTAACTGCCAAACAACACTCAGTATTCATTACCCTGATTCTGTTTACAGAAACAACCCATTTGTGATCGTAAACTGCTGTACAGGCACATGCCAGGGCGAAGAAGGAAAGGAACACCATATGGTTTTTGGAGGGCAAATTTCACTAGGAATTTTAAGTTATCATGTCACATTTAAAGACCCCCTGATGCACCCCTAGAGTAGAAACTCCAAAAAAGTGACCCCATTTTGGAAAATACACCCCTCAAGGTATTCAAAATGAATTTTACAAACGTTGTTAACCCTTTAGGTGTTCCAAAAGAATTAAAGGAAATGTATACTAAATTTCAGAATTTCACTTTTTTGGCAGATTTTCCATTTTAATCCATTTTTTCCGGTAACAAAGCAAGGGTTAACTGCCAAATAAACCTCAATATTTATTACCCTGATTTTGACTGCTGTATGGGCACACGGCAGGGCGCAGAAGGAAAGGAACGCCATATGGTTTTTGGAGGGCAGATTTCACTGGAAAAAAATTTAAGTTGTCATGTCACATTTGTAGACCCCCTGATGCACCCCTAGAGTAGAAATTCCAAAAAAGTGACCCCATTTTGGAAACTATGGGATAAGGTGGCAGTTTTGTTGGTACTATTTTAGGGTACATATGATTTTTGGTTGCTCTATGTTACACTTTTTGTGAAGCAAGGTAACAAAAAATAGCTGTTTTGGCACCGTTTTTATTTTTTGTTATTTACAACGTTCATCTCAAAGGTTAGATCATGTGATATTTTTATATAGCAGGTTGTTACGGACACGACAATACCTAATATGTATACTTTTTTTATTTATTTAAGTTTTACACAATAATATTTTTAAAACAAAAAAATCATTTTTTAGTGTCTCCATAGTCTGAGAGCTGTAAAAAAAAATTTATTTTTTGGGCTGATTGTCTCAGGTAGGGGCTCATTTTTTGCGGAATGAGGTGACCGTTTGATTGGTACTATTTTGGGGGGCATATGCCTTTTTGATCGCTTGGTATTACACTTTTTGCGATGTAAGGTGACAAAAAAATGGCTTTTTTTACACCGTTATAAAAAAAAAAAATTTACTGTGTTCATCTGAGGTTAGATTTTTATAGAGCAGGTCGTTACGGACGTGGCAATAGCTAATATATACTTTTTTATTTATTTAAGTTTTATACAATAATAACATTTTTGAAACAAAAAAAAATGTCATTTTTTTGGTTGATTGTCTCAGGTAGGGGCTCATTTTTTGCGGGATGAGATGACGGTTAGATTGGTACTATTTTGGGGTGTGTATGACTTTTTGATCGCTTATTATTACACTTTTTGTGATGTAAGGTCACAAAAATTGGCTTTTTTGACACTGTTTTTATTTTATTTTTTTACTATGTTCACCTGAAGAGTTAGCTCATGTGATATTTTTGTAGAGCAGGTTGTTATGGACATGGCGATACCTAACATGTACTGTATATTTTTTTTATTTATTTAAGTTTTACACAACAATATCATTTTTGAAACAAAAAAAATCATGTTTTAGTGTCTCCATAGTCTAAGAGCCATAGTTTTTTTATTTTTTGGGTGATTGCCTTAGGTAGGGGCTCATTTTTTGTGGGATGAGGTGATGATGATGAGGGTTTTTTAGCACAGTTTTTAATTTTTTTTTTTTTTTTTTACGATGTTCACCTGAGGGGTTAGGTCATGTGATATTTTTATAGAGCCGGTCGTTACGGATGCGACAATACCAAATATGCCTGTTTTTTTCAATTTGTTTTATTTTTGGAAAGAGCGTTTTTTTATGTGAAACTTTATTTTTTTTTTATTATGGAAAACACCTTTTTTTTACGTTTCATTTTTGTCCCACTCTGGGACTTTAACTTTTGGGGGTCTGATCCCCTCTGCAATACATTACAATACATTGTGTATTGTAATGTATTGGCTGTCAGCTTGTATGCTGACAGCCCGTCTGTGAGACCCAGCATCGGGGCTGCCTTCTGTGACATTGGGTCCCCGTCACCACAGCGCGGGGACCCGATGGAGATGCGGAGAGCATCTTTACCCTCCACAAACACCGAGCAAGCATACAAGGGGTTAATACGCCCGCATCGTTGTTTTCGCCCATGCGGGCGTACGCAGCAGGGGTCCGGCTGTTTGTGACTGCAGCTCCTGCCCGTGTATGTCATGGGTCACAAATGTAGTTTGTATAGTTAGATATAGCCATACCAATATTATTACTAATAGAATGTATCTATATGACATGTACCTTTTAGAAGATTTTCCTATTTGTATAGACATTGTCCCACACACATCAGTCAGGCCGTTGTCCCTTGTTAATACCCCTTTAAGTGACAATCAACGTTCATGGGTCCTTAAGGGGTTAAAGAATAAACATAATCCTGAAGTTTTCGCAATGTCCACTAACCCTAACAATAGGCACCACTTCTTGCCTGATACACAGACTGGCCCACGGCCAGCATTAGGGAGGGGCAAACTGGGCCCCAATCCTCTAAGGGTCTCCCTGCTTCAGTTGGGAATTTCCCAGCTTAGGAGTCCCATCCATATATGGAGTTAGTGTTACCAACATGAAGAATGGGGGTGTTTCCAAGCATATTGAATTTTGACTGTATTTTTGAACTGTTTCTGTGGGGATTTGAACTCACAACCTTCTACATTTCAGGCAGGAACCTTAACCACTGGGCTATAGAGCTCAGTGTTAAGTAGGAAAAACCTCATAGAAGTCTCTCTTCTATAATACCATAGAAAATGAGGTTTTTACTACAAGAGAAACCTCTATGAGTTTTTTCAACCCTGACTTAGCATTGAGCTCTATAGCCCAGTGGTTAAGGTTGTTGCCTTTAGTGTAGATGGTTGGGAGTTCAAATGCCCACAGAAACATTTTAAAAATAGAGGCCAAATAAAACTTAAAGGGAACCTGTCATCACCTTTATGCTACCCATACTAACAGCAGAATAAAGTAGAGACAGGTGAGTTGATTTCAGCGGTCTGTCATTTATAGGTTAAAAGTAAGTGGTTGCCGAGAACCAACATCACAAACATTGCAGATTAGGCCTGGAAAAGAGTCAAATCTTCATGAGAAGAGTCATGGTTATTCATGAATTCCTGCTCTCCCTGCCCAACTGCTGATGACTGACAAGTTTTTTCCTAGTTTTCTCCCTTTCTCTCTAGGAGAGAACTGCCAGTCATCAGCAGATGGGTGGAGAGAGCAGGAGATTATGAATAACCATGACTCTTCTCAGGTAGATTTGACTCTTTTCAAGGCCTGAGTTGCAATGTTTGTGATGTTGGTTCTCAGCAACCACTTACTTTTAGCTTAAGAGAGACATACCGTTGAAATCAGCATTTCTGTCTCTATTTTATGCTGCCCTCAGTACAGTCAGCATAAAGTTGATGACAGGTTCCCTTTAAATACATAGGGTGTCCCCAACAATGAAATGTTTGATTTTATTGCAAAAAAAAAATTTGCGCAAAACATAAAATATGATCAAATAACACCGTATTAACCCCCACCAACCTTTTTAACTTGTGTAACCAGTATTTTTTGTTAGGAAAGGTGGCAACCCTAGCAGCACCCGTTCATTAGGACTCAGTTCGTAAAAAATTATCGCGATATTTTGACCCTCATAACTTTTTTATAGTTATTTCTATGGAGATGTGTGGGGGCTCATATTTTGCGGGGCGATCTGTCATTTTTGACAGTACCATTTTGGGGTGTGTATGACTTGATCACTTTTTATTAAATTTTCTTGGGAGATAAAGTGATGAAAAAAACATGAATTTCGCGTTTTCGCATGCGCCGATACCCATAATGCTATTTTTATTTTGTGTTTTTTTTTTTTTTGTTTTAGAGAATGGGGGTGATTTTAATTTTTAAGGTGTTTTCAAAACTTTTTTTACTTTTTTTTTTTTAAAAACTTTTTCTTAAGTCCCCCAAGTGGACCACAACTTACAATCATCAGTAAATTGCTCTATTAGTCTGTATAGAAATCACTATATCAAGGTTCAGTGCTGCCATCTAGTGGCCTGAACTGGGATAGACCAACAATGAGCCTGGAAGCCTAGTACAGGCTGCAGCTTATTTATAGAACAGGGTGCTTTCCCCAATCTCCGCTGGGGGAAAGTGCGCCTGAAGAGGAATCCCGCCCTTCCGGTTTTTAACACTCTCAGATGCCGTGAGTGAGGGAAACTCATTGCTGTGAAGGGAGGGGGCATGTGGTGTATTCTGGGGTCATGAGGGTGAAGAACTGTGTGAGGAGCTTCCTGGGGTGTAAATCTGTGAGGGATTGCCGGAATCGACAGAATGTAACTGTGTTGTTAGTACATTATTACAATATTTGGGGCCCCACTTTTGATTTTGCCCAGGGCCACGCTTTGTCTAAAACCGGCCTTCACAGGGGCACAGGTGATTACCCTGGTGGGCCCCTAGTCTCCCACCCTGTCAGGACCGGCAGTCATTGCACCCGTTCTGCTGGTCCTGTCTCTGACTCTGGTGGCGATGTGGTTGCCCGCTCAGGCTAGGAGGGGGGGGTACTGTCAGGACCGGCAGTCATTGCACCCGTTCTGCTGGTCCTGTCTCTGACTCTGGTGGCGATGTGGTTACCACATCGCCACCAGAGTCAGAGACAGGACCAGCAGAACGGGTGCAATGACTGCCGGTCCTGACACACCCCCTGTATAAGTGGCACATAACACAGTAGACTAACTGCATTATACAGAGGTAGTCAGTTTACAGCACCTCCCCCAGCCTAGGTTCATATTAAAAACTAGGTTAAATATTTAAGAAACTCCCCAGCTGCAGCTACCCCATAATCAATCATCTTGTAGAGTCTTGTAGCTGTCTGCTGCTGTGTGAGCAAGTAATATTTGGATGTGTCCATAAGTTGGGCCCCCAAAATAAATTTTACTGGTGGGCCCTACACAGCCCAGCTCATTTTACTGCAGTTATATACTATTCTAAGGCCTCTTTCACACTAGCGGCAGCACGGATCCGGCAACTAAAGGGTGCCAACGGATCCGTGCTGCCGCTGGTACATGTGTGGAGCCGGAGCAGCGCTCCGGCCCCACACATGTTGACACAGACATTAAGACAAGACACAGAGAACATACATACACACACATACATACATACTTACATACTCCAGCCAGGGACGCCGGCAGCACGTCTTCACGCGCCTCCTGCGCGCAGTGATGACGATTCCCCACAGCGCCCTCTGCTGGGCGCAGTGGGGAAATGTCATAGCTGCGCGCAGGAGGCGCGTGAAGACATGCTGCCGGCATCCCTGCCTGGAGTATGTGAGTATGTATGTTTTTGTGTGTATGTGTGAGTATGTATGTATGTCTGTATGTATCTCTGTATATGTGTAGCCGGATCCGGAATGACCCCCCATTGCAAGTCAATGGAGGACAGATCCGGATTACTGGTGTGTCACACCAAACGGATCCGTCCCCATTGACTTGCATTGGGGGTCATTCCGGATCCGTTTTGGTGTGGATGCCTGGACCGGAGAGAAAACTGCAGCATGCTGCGGTTTTCTCTCCGGTCTGAAGACGGAACGGAATGCTTTTAGGAGCCTCTGTTGTCTTCAGTTCAGTTTTGTCCCCATTGACAATGAATGGGGACAAAACGGAAGCATTTTTTTTCCGGTATTGAGCCCCTATGACGGAACTCAATACCGGAAAATAAAAACGCTAGTGTGAAAGTAGCCTAACCCTGCCTGTAATGATAAGGAGATACCACCTCATAGGTAAGACAGGATCCACCATTCACAATAGGTGATTTTCAGGGCTTATCTATTCTTTCCTTGTACAATGTCCTCTGGAAAGGTCACAGAGCATGTCTAGAAAACTCTCCCATAGAAGTCAATGAGGTCCTCTCCTGACCTCTGTGTCTATTACCCATGGAGCTGCCATAAAGCAGTTTTCTTAATGTTTTCTAAATGCTGTTAAGGACAGCTCAGTCAAGATGGCCTCCCCCATAATCATGTTCAGGAAATAGAATAAAAAATCTGCAATTAGAAAAATCTGCAATCATAAAATGAAAACAGATTATAAAAAAAGGAGATATGCCGCTATCTGGTTTTAAAATTTTTGGTAACACATTTCCTTTAACAACTGCATTTAAAATTTAAATATCTAAACATTTATTTAACACCTTATCTAGCTGGAATTTAGCATATAATTAGATAGTAATATGCCCCATGCACACAACTATATATTTTTTCTGCATCTGAACTGCTTTTTTGCGGATCAGATACAGAACGGGGGCCGCAAAAAATGTGGACAGTACACTGCATGCCGTCTACATTTATGTGTCTGGTCCTCCGGCCTGCAAAAAAGATAAAACATATCGTATTCTTTTACATGTCTAAAGACGTATAAAAAAAAAAAACAGCGCCATGCACAAGGTCGGTATCTGTGTTTTGCGGATGCGTGGTTTGTGGACAGCAAAACATATACAGTTATGTGCATAAGACCGCAAAGAGACGAGCATAATACAGAAGATGATAGTTTCTAATGATTTCCTTCCATTTCTTAAACAGCATTGGGAAATTTAATGGCGTGCTACTGGACAACACCAGCAGATTTACCTGTAAGGGGAAACCTGTTCATAATTTCATCAGTACCAGCACTTTTACCGAGTACACAGTGGTTGATGACATTGCTGTTGCAAAGATACACCAGGATGCACCGCTAGATAAGGTCTGCCTCATTGGCTGTTCATTCTCCACCGGATATGGCTCTGCGGTGAAGGTTGCTAAGGTAAGTGGGGTAGTCCATGCCTGCTGTGGTGCATAGGGACAGTCACTTCTCTTGCTTTCCATCATGAATCTATTGCATTGTCCTACAGCCGTTGCTAGTGGGAGCTCAGTGGTAACTCTATAAATTCCTATGCCTTGAGCTCCCTCTAGTGGCAGCTGCAGACAGACAGTTTTATCACATAACAAGTAATGGGAAGCAGAGGATTTAGAGCTGTGTAGGGAAGACTTATCAAAGTTTTCATACCAGCTGCCTGCTATAAATACATTGGAGATAACTTTGATCCCAGCAGTTTAACCCCTCAGATGCTGTGGTCAGTAGTGATCATAGCATCTGTGTAATTAGGCAAAGGGAGAGAGCTCCCTCGGTCATCCAGTTGACATCTCAAATATGGAAGGTGCTGAGTAGTTGTCATGACAGCCAGTGACCTTCTGAAAGCCCCCACACCTGCCATGTGCCACGTTCCACATTTCAACCTGTAATACACCCGGCCTTTACACCAAGGTGAAGAGATGAAAATATGGCAAATCAGCCATTTTTTTCCATTAAGTCATTCACAATGTGAGATAACTATTTTTATATTTTAATAGTACTGGTGTTTTCGGACACAGCAATCACTATGATGTTCATTTTTTTATTGTTATTTTAATTTTGGGTAAAGGGTATTTTTTTTATATTTTTTTTTTAAAAATTCCTTTTTTTAAAGGGCATCTGTCAGCATATTTGTACCTATGAAACTGGCTGACCTGTTGCACATGAGCGTGGCAGCTGAAGACATCTGTGTTGGTTCCATGTTCATATGTGCCAGAATAGCTGAGAAAAGATGATGTTTTAATATATGCAGATGAGCCTCTAGGAGCAACAGAGGTCCAGGCAGTGTAACATCATCATACCTGGCCCTGTTAATCAAAGTGCAGAGGGCGCAGCAGATGCAGAGAGAGAGCAGAGCCTCTAGGTGTAATGGCAACGCCCCTGTTGCTCCTCATTTGCCTATATTGAAACAATTTTTCTCAGCAATGAGAGCACATATGAACATGGGACCAACAAAGATGCCATTATCTGCTAAGAGCACATGCAACAGGTCAGCTAGATTCATAGGTACAAATCTGCTAACAGATGTCCTTGAAGTAACCCTAGGTGACTATAACAAGCAATCATTATATTGCCATTTGTAATCTGTATTGGTATTTTATTCATTACAGAATACAGAATTCAGCATATGCCAATGTAGTGCTGCCTCAAGCGGGCTCCAGTGTATCACTACTAGGTAACTGCTTCCCTGATCTCAGCAGGAAGAAAGCTGATACCTGAGCAGGAGTGTGCAGCTCCCACATTTTTATCACTCAGAGAGATTAAATGTTTGCAACAGACGTTATCGCCGATCGCAGACATTAGCCTCTGGTGTCTGCTGTGTGAAGCAGCTAGCATCTGGCTGATAAGGCTCTCGCTCTGCTCCAGAGTCAGCTCCATCTTTAAAGACCCTACATCTTCCCTACTATTATGGCGGATGCCGGGAAAGGGTTAAATAGCTATAACATTTTTGTGTTTTGTTTTTTTTTAATTGTTTACATTGTACATATTTCAGACACAATAACCTGTTAAGTGTGTTGTTCAGGTTATTTTCGGTTATGTGGATAACTAATAACTAGTGTTTTTGTTTTTTTCTTTTTTTGCTTTTTAGTTCTCATCCAGCTAGTTACATAGACACACTCCTATCACTGCCACCAACATCACCCAGCTAGTTTATAGTTCCTCCCATCAAGTTAGGTGAATAGACACTAATAGTAAAAAAAACTCCTGTACTCCACTGTGCTGCTCAATATCTTTTATCAATTTATTAAAGTGGGATATCCAGTATGGTTATAATTCAATAAACGTTTTCGGCCACTTGGCCTTCATCGGAAATACTGAAATACATACAAAAAACCTAAAACTTATGAGGTCATACCTACCTTTTCCAGCAAGATTACGTTCCTTATAGACTGTGTGTATATTATTATGTCTTTGTGTCATTTTATCAATCTTTGGCTGCATCTGTCCTGACTTTAAAAGAATTCTTTGTATGTATTTCAGTATTTCCAATGAAGGCCAAGTGGCCGAAAACGTTTATTGAATTATAACCATACTGGATATCCCACTTTCTTAATTTGATAAAAGATATTGAGCAGCACAGTGGAGTACAGGAGTTTTCTTTACTATTTATGTTGGTCTGGGAACCATCTCCTGAAACCCACGCTTTCTACAATTTAGTGCCATCTAAACTTTTAACAGGTGAATAGACACTATCTCCTCATGAACATAACATCACAGGATATAAGAAAGAGCTGCATGGACATGTGACCACAGCCCAGAACAGAAGATAGTAGTAAACAGGATATTGTAGGTATCATAAAGCAATTGCAATGTTGCACATCCACAAGGAATAAATTTCCATTGTTACAAATCTGCAGCAGAATGCAACTGTGCTACATGCAGATCTTATATATCCATTAGTCAAAGACTATTTTTTCTGTTTAATGGCCTTTATTAAAATATAACTTTTATTAGTAACTTAAATACTTTTAGCAAAATATAATAGTAAATCCCCCCAAAAAAAGTATATTAAATTTTTTTTTTTGGGGGGGGATGTACTATTATATTTTGCTAAAAGTATTTAAGTTACTAATAAAAGTTATATTTTAATAAAGGCCATTAAACAGAAAAAAATAGTATTTGACTAATGGATATATATGCTTAGAAATTTCTGGGCCAGGGTCTATTTGGATTTAACATGCAGATCTTGTCACAAATTTTGCTGTGGATTAATGAAAATCAAAAGACAGAATTTATAAGCTGCAGATTTCACCACAAGTCAATTTCTTTTTTGTAGCATTTGGATAAAAACTGTTAAAATCCCTTCCACTTTGCTGCTGTAATATGTGACACATTTTACATCTGCAAATCCTGTTGGAAAAATCCTCACCTAAACGTAACATATCCTGAGGTGTGTGGGTAAAAAAAAAGTCATACAGATGCTATCACCATATTGTTAAATGTTAAACGCATACGTCAAAAGTATACATTTTTTCACCGGATGACGGTGACGGAAGTCAGTGTCCATGTTCAATTTCAACTCATTAAAAACCTTGAAATTTGAGCACAAAAAACTAACTAACACATTCCCGGCTGTATTAGGGTATATACACACATGGCTGATTTGTCTCAGAAATGTCTGCGACTGTCTCATTCATCTAAATGGGGCTTGCCGAAATCCATTGTATTTACTACAGAAACAGCCTTATTCAGATATACCAGATTTTCAGTTGCAGACATTTTTGCAACAGATCTGGCATGTGAATATATCTATAAGGTACATTCACACAAGACGTAAATTCTGCAGATTTGCAGCTAATCTGTAGCATTTTATAGTACCTGAAAAGAAATCTCATCTACAGGCTGCAAAAAAAACTCCATCTGTCAATTTATGCTGCAGATCTCCACCTGTTCAGTGGATGTAGATCCCCTGTGCCACTAAAACAGATCTGGATTGGGACTACTCCTAAGCGCAATATGTAAGTGGCCTCCCCTGGTATTCACCCTTTAACCCCTATACAGGGATCTGGACTTCACTGCAGGAGAATCACCAGGCTGCTGTCTCCTGGATTAGTCTCTGTTAAAGTGACTAGTTCACACTGGGACTGATATGAAGTAGACGTTCAGAAAATTAACTCATTCACCGCCTGATTAGAACGCTAAAATAATTCTTTATTATATCACAGATTAAAAATGGGGCCTGTCAAGACCCTTTGTCATATCACTACAGGCTAAGGCTCCATTCACACTTCCGTGTGTCCGGTGTCTGTGTTTTGCGACTTTTGTTTTGCAATTTGCAGACAACGTGTAACAGCACACCTTTGCAGGACATTAGCAAGCTAAAACCTATTGCTCAGGCACTTTCCCACAGAGGAAGGTTTCTTAAGTACCCCATGGTGGCCAGTCATTGGTTGGTGAATATTAGAGTGCACATACTGACCCTTGAAAAGCCAGATGTTGCATGCGCCCCATAGACTTAGCAAGAGAGGCCTAGCCAGCAAGCAGGCCACAACCTGCTTGGAGGAACAGAGCAGGAGGCAGGTTTGGGTCACAGGGGACCAGAACTCTGGAGTGGGGGAGCAGAGCATCAGCAACCACATGCCACCACTGTAATAGCAATGTGTAGAGTGAAATCCGCACAATTTTCACTGTGGGAGTTCTGCCCTGTGTGGAGATATTCTTAGTATGCTAATACAGTATTTATGATTACTGGTATTCTTTTTTATTATGTAGACCATAATTGTATCCTTATACATTATCAATAGTCACAGCAGCAATTCTACTGTTTTTTTATTTATTGCAGGTTAAACCTGGCTCTACCTGTGCAGTATTTGGTCTGGGAGGAGTGGGCTTGTCAGTGATTATCGGATGTAAAGTATCTGGAGCTTCCAGGATTATAGCCATTGATATAAACAGTGACAAATTTGCAAAAGCCAAAGAGTTTGGAGCCACTGATTTTATCAACCCTAAAGATTATGACCGCCCCATCAATGAAGTGTTGACAGAGATGACTGAGGGCGGAGTGGACTATGCCTTTGAGGTCGTTGGAAACACTGAAGTCATGGTACGTTGATGACAGAAACATTTTAATATAATATAATAATAACATCATTTTGAAATGTTCAAGGGAACCTTTCACATTGTTTGTGGGCAGGAGAAGCTGAGCAGATAAACATAGTATTATATTGAGGTAAAAAAAAGTTGCATTGCATTTAGTTAAATCCCTGCACTTTCTATGATTAGAAGTCTAATGCAAGGTCCTAGCCGGTAATTCCCTGTATGACTTTACATGCAGAGATAGCTCAGTCATTAAGTAAGACCACCTACTGGACCCCTAAAGATGAAATGAGCACCATGTTCAACCTGACAGGTTCCCTTCAAATGTTGACCATCTCTCCCACTGTAACCATAATAGTCATATTTGTTTTTTTTAATATATATCTCTTTATTTAAATTTTTAGAAAAACAGTATAAAAATAACCAATATATCCAAATTCATCATATCAAGCAACAATATCCAGTAACATTTTGATGAATATCCCATATACAAATCCCCCTAGTGGAACAAGAAGAAGGAGAAAGGAAAGAAAAAAAAAACAAATACATTACCAAAAGGACTATATTCTAGACCATACTTCAGACTTATTCTGAGAGTTATACCTAATTTTTTCATAAGACTTAACTTTGTTGACCAGATTTACCCAGTTGATAACATCTGGGGGAGTTCTAGCCATCCACCACTGTGCTATAATAACTGTGGCCAACATGAACACTATAATAATAAGACTATATTTATAAGCAAGCCCCCACGGCTTCTCTATATCTTCAATAACAGCAACCTGAGGATTGAATGGTAACTGAACCCCAGTTTTATTGTTTATTGTGCTGTACACTCCGTGCCAAAAAGCCTGTACATGGCAACAATTCCAACATAAATGCATAAAATCGGCAGACTCATGATCCCCTCTGGGGTAACTCGAGTTCGACCTCCCATACATTTTCGCCAGGCGAACAGGGGACAAATAAAGTTGATGTATTAAATGAAATTGTATCAACTTAAAATTAGCATTAATTGAACAGCCACTCATATTCCGATAAATCCTGTCCCAGTTTGCCTGGGCTAAATCAGGGACGTCTCTTTGCCATCTCAGCTGAGCAGGAAAGGATACCCTGCCAGCCATGTCCGCGACCAACCCTCTCTATATATTAGACAAACAAAGCTTCCTCCCATCACCTATCTTTACTAATAAATCAATTAATCCATTATATTGTACTGTGAATAACATTGACCTCCCAGTTGAAAGATAAGCAGAATATACAGTACAGACCAAAAATTTGGACACACCTTCTCATTCAAAGAGTTTTCTGTATTTTCATGACTATGAAAATTGTAGATTCATACTGAAGGAATCAAAACTATGAATTAACACATGTGGAATTATATACTTAACAAAAAAGTGTGAAACAACTGAAAATATGTCTTATATTCTAGGTTCTTCAAAGTAGCCACCTTTTGCTTTGATTACTGCTTTGCACACTCTTGGCATTCTCTTGATGAGCTTCAAGAGGTAGTCACCTGAAATGGTTTTCACTTCACAGGTGTGCCCTGTCAGGTTTAATAAGTGGGATTTCTTGCCTTATAAATGGGGTTGGGACCATGAGTTGGTTGGGCAGAAGTCAGGTGGATACACAGCTGATAGTCCTACTGAATAGACTGTATTATGGCAAGAAAAAAGCAGCTAAGTAAAGAAAAACGAGTGGCCATCATTACTTTATGAAATGAAAGTCAGTCAGTCCGAATAATTGGGAAAACTTTGAAAGTGTCCCCAAGTGCAGTCGCAAAAACCATCAAGCGCTACAAAGAAGAAGAAGAAACTACAAGAAACTGGCTCACATGAGTACCGCCCCAGGAAAGGAAGACCAAGAGTCACCTCTGCTGCGGAGGATAAGTTCATTCGAGTCACCAGCCTCAGAAATCGCAGGTTAACAGCAGCTCAGATTAGAGACCAGGTCAATGCCACACAGAGTTCTAGCAGCAGACACATCTCTACAACAACTGTTAAGAGGAAACTGTGTGCAGCAGGCCTTCATGGTAAAATAGCTGCTAGGAAACCACTGCTAAGGACAGGCAACAAGCAGAAGAGACTTGTTTGGGCTAAAGAACACAAGGAATGGACATTAGACCAGTGGAAATCTGTGCTTTGGTCTGATGAGTCCAAATTTGAGATCTTTGGTTCCAACCACCATGTCTTTGTGCGACGCAGAAAAGGTGAACGGATGGACTCTACATGCCTGGTTCTGAAGGAGGAGGTGTGATGGTGTGGGGGTGCTTTGCTGGTGACACTGTTGGGGATTTATTCAAAATTGAAGGCATACTGAACCAGCATGGCTACCACAGCATCTTGCAGCGGCATGCTATTCCATCCGGTTTGCGTTTAGTTAGACCATCATTTATTTATCAACAGGACAATGACCCCAAACACACCTCCAGGCTGTGTAAGGGCTATTTGACCAAGAAGGAGAGTGATGGAGTGCTACGCCAGATGACCTGGCCTCCACAGTCACCAGACCTGAACCCAATCGAGATGGTTTGGGGTGAGCTGGACCGCAGAGTGAAGGCAAAAGGGCCAACAAGTGCTATGCATCTCTGGGAACTCCTTCGAGACTGTTGAAATACCATTTCAGGTGACTACCTCTTGAAGCTCATCAAGAGAATACCAAGAGTGTGCAAAGCAGTAATCAAAGCAAAAGGTGGCTACTTTGAAGAACCTAGAATATAAGGCATATTTTAAGTTGTTTCACACTTTTTTGTTAAGTATATAATTCCACATGTGTTAATTCATAGTTTTGATGCCTTCAGTGTGAATCTACAATTTTCATAGTCATGAAAATACAGAAAACTCTTTGAATGAGAAGGTGTGTCCAAACTTTTGGTCTGTACTGTATCTGCCTATACCTAAACCAATTAATTTTTGTGATCCCCTCTACTAGCAGAATCTCATCATATGTAAGATTACCATACTTAAATATCTGAAAAATATAATTGATACCGGATCTTTGCTAAAACTTATCTTGAAATAAATTTAAAAATTCACTCAAATATGCATTACCCCATATTGGCGTGAACTCCAGTGAAATAAGAGTGCCTAATAACTTTCTTAAATTATCCCACACCTTAACAAGAAGATTGTTCAAAAATGCCTACATATCCTGACTTATAAACTAACTCCCTTAACAGAGGGTCAGACTGCCATTCTCTTACCATTAATAACTGAGCAGACAAATAATAACCTTTAAAAAAGGGCACTCCTAATCCTCCTAACCTAACAGGATAATAAAGATATCCAATTTTCATTCTAACCCGCTTTCTCCCCCAAATTAACTCATTTAACAGCTTGTCAATAAGAGAGAACGTACAATTGTCAATCCAAACAGGGGCAGCCATAAACATATATAGAAATTGAGGAAGAATAATCTTAATAAGTGAAATCTTATCAGCCATTGATAACGGTAGTTTTAACTAAACCGCTATTTTAGATTTCATTTTTTTAATCAAAGGGGTAATATTGAGAGGGACAACGCTATCTAATGAATAAGACACTGATATCCCCAGGTACTCAAAAGAATCTGATGGACTCCCTACATTCCCCTCCTCACCGAACCCGATTATGGAAGGGTCCTGTCTAATTTTTAAAGCCAGGTGTTCCAAAAAAAGATTAAACAGTAATGGGGAGAGAGGACAACCCTGGCGCACACTTCTAAGCAATGGGACGGTGGGGGTAAGCACTCCGTTTACATTTATTCGAGCCACAGGATTAGTATACAATAAACGTATTAAATGAATAAAGTAATCACCAAATCCAAAATACTTTAAAGGGGTTATCCCACGAATAATGTAAAAAATGAAAATCAGACATCATGCAGTACATGACACCCTCTTTCTAACAAAGCTAGAACCAGCCCTGTACCTCACATGGATCCAGAGATCTCCCCATTCATTGCTCTGCTAGATTTATATCAAGCTGACAGCTGAAGGGGAGTGTCTTTTTCTGCTGCAGCTAAGGAGGCGTGTCCATGCTCTACCTATCACAGCTCAGGAGGCAGTTAAAAGTTGAAACTGAGCCTGTGCGGCCTTCTCAGTGAATAGGTCAAAGAAATAAGAAATTACATGGTCCTATACAGATACATGTTATTGAATAACTCAGTAGCCATACAAAATTTTTAATGACATGCAATTACAAAAGTATTCAGATCCAGGTGCTGGTTTGAAAACTGTAGAATATTTTTCATGGGACAACCCCTTTAAAGTAACCCACAGGAAACCCCACTCCACCCTGTCAAATGCTTTAGTAGCATCCAGTGACAGGATGGAGCAGAGCCCTCACCCCCCCCCCCCCCACCTGCATATTCGAGAAAAGTTGCCTTATATTATTTTGTGTACTCCACCCGGATATAAAGCCACTCTGATCCCGATGTATAATATGCCCTATTACCTTACTAAGTCTAATGGACAACACCTTAGCAATAATTGTAATATCTGTATTGAGCAGAGATATAGGTCTGTATGCGCCGACCTCTGACAAATCCTTGCCCTTTTTACCTATCAATACAATAATAGCCTCTGTCATAGATCTCGGAAATTTCTTCTCCCATAATGATGCATTAAAAACCTCAATAAGACAAGGCAATAACACATCCTGATATCTCCTATACACCTCAAATGATATACCATCTAAGCCTGGAGAAGTATTACCTTGAATAGATTCCAGAGCCCTCCGCAATTCATTCACAGAGACCAGCGCATCCACAGCGAATCTCTGCTCCACTGATAACATAGGAAAATCAATACACGTCAAATAGTCCTCCATTTCCTGTTTAGTTACCTTACATTCAGACCGATATAGTTCTTCAAAATAATGGTAGAAAACATCCCTAATCTCTATCTGACCCTGTAAAATATTACCCCGCGGAGATCTTACCGCAGAGATAAAAGAAGGATTACCCTGATTACTAATTACAGAGCCCAGCAACTTACCCGGCTTCCCAGATTCCCTGAATCCTTTATAACCTAAAAAGAATAGCCTTTGCTGAGCCTTTTTGTACATAAAGTCACGATATTTACATTGTGCTCATAATAATCCTGCTCCTTTGCTCTCACTTTGTCTTTAAGCTCCTCTTCTCTAAGGGCAAAGGACCGTTTCAAATATATGATCTTTTTTATTAATACACCCCTAATAAACGCTTTCATGGCGTCTCAGACGTATTCCATTTTAGTGGAACCCCTGTTGATATTCCAGGTTGCGACAATCTCCTCCTTAATAGACAAATGATCTTCAATAATACTTAGCCAATGAGGGTTAATCCGTCGACCAGCTCCGCACCCTCTGCCCCAATCAAGGTCGATCTCCAACCTCACAGGGGAATGATCAGAGATCGACCTTGGTTCATAGCACATCTTAACCACATGGCGCATATATCTACAGTTAATAAGTGCCATATCTACTCTCGACATCGAGTTTCCTATCCTACTGCAACAAGAGTACACCTTGGCACTACCATTTCTATTCCACCAAACATCTACAAATCCAGTTTTATCACAAAATTTTGCTAATGGAGAAGTAAAACTATAGGGGTGGCCTTCCCTCTGAGAACTAGAATACCTGTCCATTTCTATATTCATTACACAATTAAAATCACCTATAATAATAGTAACACAACTATCCTTCTTATCCATAAATAATAATTGACCCAGTATGTACAGGGAATATGGCAGTGGAATATATACAAATGCAAGAATGCAATTTGTACCCCCTATCGTACCATATAAAAAGATGTATCTCCCCTCTACCTCGTTGAACTGAGAGATACATCTAAAATCTATGTTGTTGTGTATCAATACCGAGACTCCCCTAGAATAACTTGTATATACTGAATGATAACTAGTACCAACCCAGCTCTTTTTCAAATAGTGCATGGAATCTCTGGTCAAATGGATTTCCATTAAACCTACTATACCATGCTTATGTATCATATTGAAAATGGCGCACCTCTTAACTTTGTCCCCCATACCCCGTACGTTCCAAGCTAATATATTAACTGTCATACTGGGTATAAAAAAACAAAAAACAACTAACAATAATTTCCTCCCCTCGTTCCGCTACCCCAATAACCCTTCCACTCAACCCCATACCCCAACCCCACCCACCTCCCCCATCCCCTCATTTGTTCCCAGCCTAATTATACCTGAGACCTCTGTTCCAGAACTACTCCCCAGCCCCCACCCAATACCCACTCCAGCATCTATTTTAACATATAGTCTTCCGTCCCACCAAGCTATTACATTATTTTAATCCTTTAGTATCCATCTATTCCACAGCCTCCTTCGGTGTTTCAAAAATATGGATCTTGTTATCAAAAATAACCCAGAGTCTGGCCGGGAATATGAAGGAATACTTAATGTTCGCCTGAGCCAGTCTTTTTTTGATTGCCACCAAGCTACCGTATTTTTCGCTTTATAAGACGCACGTTTTTTCCTCCCAAAGTGGGGGGAGAGTGGCTGTGCGTCTTATAAACCGAATAGAGCAGTATTACATGGCCGCACTGTGCTGCCTGCGATGTGCCAGATGTAAAGTGGGGCCCAGCGCAGTCACTGAAGCTCATTAAGCCGGGCCCCCTTCACAGCAGCCATCGCTTCTAAAGTGTATGAATCTCCTCTAGCAGGGCTGCTTTGCTAAACTACAATAGATTTAATCACTTTTCAGTACTCACTATGAATGAATGCAGGCAGCAAGCAGGCCGGCAGCGCAGGTCCCTCACTCAGTCACACTCCGGCTCTGGACCCGCCCACTTCATTAATTCAGTGGGCGGGGCCATAGCGTTACTGAGTGAGGGACCTGAGCTGCCGGCCTGCCTGCTGCCTGCATGCATAGTGAGTACTGAAAAGTGATTAAAGCTATGGTAGTTTAGCAAAGCAGTCCTGCTAGGGGAGATTCATACACTTTATAAGCAATGGCTCTAATAACTGGGGCCCAATGTAATGGGGTCAGATCCCCCCATAACAGCCATCCACAAATCCCCAATAAGTGTCCTCCACAGATCCCCCATAACAGTGTGTCCTCCACAGATCCCCCATAACAGTGTCCTCCACAGATCCCCCATAACAGTGTGTCCTCCACAGATCCCCCATAACAGTGTCCTCCACAGATCCCCCATAACAGTGTCCTCCACAGATCCCCCATAACAGTGTCCTCCACAGATCCCCATAACAATGTCCTCCACAGATCCCCCATAACAGTTACATCCACAGATCCCCCATTAGTTCAAACCCACCAAAAGCACACCATTTGGTTCAAAATATTTTATTTTCTTAATTTCCTTCACTAAAACCTAGGTGCGTCTTATCATCAGGTGCGTCTTATAAAGCGAAAAATACGGTACATCTTTTTTCTTGTGTGTCTCTAGAAAAATCTAGGTAGATAGAAACTTTGCAACCATTGTACTGTAGATCCGTTTTTTCTCTCGCTCTTCTCAAAATTCTATCCCTGTCCTTGGAACTGAGAATTTTCACAATCATAATTGGTGTGAGGGGGGTCCTGGTGGTCTTTTAGCAGCTTTCAACCGATGAGGCCTCTCAACCCCAAAAAAAGGAGATAAGTAGTCCTTCCCCAGATTATAAAGTAGCCATACATGCATAAAAGTCTCAGGATCACTGCCTTCAGCCCCGACTGGGAGACCAAATATCTTGATGTTACAACGTCTTGATCTATCTTCAAGGTCAATAATTTTAATAAACCCCTTTTCTCTTTTAAAGCTGAGATATCACTTTTCATAGCTTCAACTTCACATCTCATATCCGAGATAGCTGTCTCTAATTCCAAATTTGTGTTGATAAATTCTCTAGGGCCTCATTAGTTCGCTTAACCTGTAATAGGATTTCACCTAGGATATTGGGGTCCTCGTTACTTATTTCAGGCACTTCAGAGGGGATAGCGGTTGGAAACTCAGCATATACAGCATCCGCCAATATACCTTCTACTGAGGAATCTTGATTGTTACCTTTTGCGCTTTCCCCCTGATTACTTTTAGAGGTACTCCTTGTTTTAGATGTCTGCCCTTTCAGATATTTATCAATCCTAGGAGACCCCACTTCTACCTTACCCCCAGTGCGACTCTTAGGGGAGGCTAATTTTCAGGATTTTCTACTATTTTTTGGAGCCATGGTATTCAACCACTCAATGCAAGCGTGGGCACATATGAGAAAAAAAAAAAATCTCAATCATATAATAATATGGCACGGCTCTTTATATAGCGTTATATCAAAACCTCCGGACCGCCTTAGCCGTGTCACCACTCCGCTCCAACTCTCTTTTATAATAAGTGGCTCCTCCCAGCTCCTTTTCCTTACAAGGCACAGACCACCCAAGAGTCACATTCAGAAACTGTTGGATTAGAGATTAGTGATCAAAATGGCAGACGATACAATTCCATTAGTTAGTTAGTAAATCACAGCCCAGGCAACCAAAAGGCATAAAGGAGCAACTGAAGCTGAACTTTCCTCCAGCAATTCACCTCTGCAAACAAATACCTTCACCTAGCTCCACGCAAGGCCAATATACATAAAGCCAGTGTCCTACCAGATGGATCGTTGAATCTGCTCCAAATTCTGATCAAGGCAGCGCTGGATACGTACAGAAGCATGGGGTGCAGGTCATGCAGATCAACATGCAGGTCAGTATGGAACACCATTACAGGTGT
This sequence comes from Rhinella marina, assembly GCA_900303285.1. Taxonomy (NCBI): domain Eukaryota; kingdom Metazoa; phylum Chordata; class Amphibia; order Anura; family Bufonidae; genus Rhinella; species Rhinella marina. The sequence continues at coordinate 45,053 of ONZH01018329.1, read as the reverse complement.
AGCCTGTGTCCTCCAGTATTAGGCAAACAAGCAAGTTTGCGCTCCCCCGCCTCAAGCGCCGAGCAGCACAGGCGGGCATAGTCATCCAGCAGCAGGCGGACAGGTACCCGGACAGTCCCCCGGCTGCAGTGCACAAACGCCGAGCAGCCCGGGTAAGCAGAGTGTGGAGCGGGCAGTGGGTGGGGCAGAGGTAGTGCGGCACGCCCACCTCACATCATGCCGCACATTTTAAACAGCGTAATAGTTATATTTCTCAATGCTGAGTTATGTTTTTTGTGTTTTTCCATTAGGAATCTGCTCTTAAATCCACTCACTTTGGCTATGGAAAAATGGTGATTGTGGGTGTTGCTCCTTCAATTGCAAAGATTTCATTTGATCCAATGTTAATTCTATATGGACGTGTTGTGACTGGAGCGTTTTTTGGAGGTAAAGCTTTAAATAGAAATAATTCCCTTCTCTGAGCTGAAGTACTATAACTTTAGGGCTCATGCACATGACTGTTGTTTTTGTCCGCATGGGATATACATTTTTTATGGATTGGATGCGGACCTATTCACATCAATTGGGCTGCAAAGGATAGATGCATCTGTGTGGCGTTCCGTGACATGCACAAAAATATAGAACATGTCCTATTCTTGAGCTCTATTGAGGGCAAGAGGTTTTGCTCCACAAAAAGCAGAATGCACAAAGCCGGTATCTGTGTTTTATGAATCCGCAATTTGTGGACCATAAAAACGTGTGCATGAGCCCTTATACAAAGGCTGTGCCACCAGTGAGTTGTACAGCACATTTTCAGTCTCTGGTGGGCAGAGTGTGCGGTAACGGCCCAAGCATAAGCATGTAACACAGGTGATACTACTGTATTTAGAATATTGTTTGATTTTTTTTTTTATATTTTAGTACTTTTGCACAATATTATGTTTTATGAAAACCAGTGAAAACTATTACTTTTTCATTATCCCTATGATGACTTGTTTTTTTTAAGCAATCAATAGTAGTTTTTGTTATTTTTTTTTATTATAACTTATTGCAAAGAATAATAATAATGCCACACCAAGAAGGAGTTGTTGGGAATAAAAGAAACTTCATATGTGTGAATGTAATGGTGATATATGTAAATGATTACAATATTAAAACACATGGATACATTTATTGAGGAAAACTGTACAACTGAAAGTAGGCTCTGGTACCCTGTTAGGCTGACTCTAGCCTGGATACAAGAAGAGATACAGTTGGGCATGGAGGTATACAGGTTCTGTATGGTATGCTATGACACATTTGCCCACAGATGTTGCAGCTGGGCCTGTAGATCCTGCACATTCATAGGTTGCTAAAGCACATATCTATGAGCTGATAGTGTCCCGCGTATCACTACTAGGGGTGACCAACTTTTGTATGCAATGGCTCCACAAATTATCACACAGCAGTTGGGGTAGTGTGTTACTCAGTAGCAAAGGCAGGATTGTAGCTCTCACCATGAGGCCTCCATACTCGAACCAGACCATTGCTGTCTTACATTTAGAACATTTTCTACGCCTATATCAGATTCACCTATATGAGATTCAGCTGCAGGACAGGTTTTGTGTGGACTAATAGGATGGCGGCCATTTTATTTCACCTGATGATTGCTCCCCAATCAAAACGTGCCATTATAACTAGAGATGGGCGAATCTATTTGCCAATTCGTTGATACGTATCGAATCTTGGAAATTTTTAGCTGCGAAGCGAATCCGAATATTATGTGATTTGCTTCGGCTTTGTACGCATTCGCTACGTAGTTTGTCCTATAAATTATACGCTATTGCTACGTATAAGTTACTGTTGCGTACAAATTCAATTCATTAGCGAAATTTTACTGTTAGTTCGTTTATCATGTGCAAAAGCCCGGGAAGAAAGCGGTCACCTGACCTAGTGGGCAGGGCTTGCTCTTATTGGCTCAGGCTCGGTAAGCCAGTGACGCATCATTTCTGCTGCGACTGCTGAGACGAGCAGAAGCAGTGTGTGTGAAGTTCTGAGACTTTGAGACCTGTTTTGTGAACATTGGGGTGTAATTGCTCTGGAAATCCATATTACACATATCAGGGATACTGCAGGGCAAGTGCAGGGCCAGTTCAGGGCTAGTAATTAATCAGGCAGGGAGAGAGAGATAGGGAGAGACAGGGAGATACAGGGACAAAGACCAGCTGCAGGGCCACAGAGTGAATTGAAAAATGTCTGGAATGGATAAGCAAAAGGGGTCCAGTTCCAGCCAGACCTCGAGCTCTAAAAAAAGGGAGAAGGTGGCACAGGCAGCAATGCCAAAGGATCTGTAGGCGGAGCATCTACTAGTAGTATTCGCAATACTTGGCCATTGTTCCACCGGGCTAACCCACCAAGGCGCAAAATTGTAGTGGAGGAGAAAGTGGATGAGGTAGTGGAATGGATGGCACGCTCATCTCAGTCTCAGCCGGATGATCTGCTGTCATCTGCTAATACAGTATCCATATGTAGCCAGGGGTCAGACTCAGAGCGTTCCTCCTGCTCCACCATTCCTCTCCAGCAAAGCCCATCATTTTCGTATGCACTTTGTACGCTTATGTGTACGTGTTCAAAGAGGTTGCGTACCTTTTTACCTGAACATTCGTTATTAGTGCGCAAATGTTCGCTAAAAGCCATATAATTACGTATATTTTGTACGCAAAGTCAAGAAACTATTCGCCGAATATACGAATCTTAGGAAAAGTTCGCCGAATATTCAGCGAATAAAATTTTGCATGATTCGCTAATCTCTAATTATAACTAAAGAAAGGTATTTGGGAATATATTTATAATTAAGTAATATTTTAAGTATTTTAATTTTCTTAATTCCTGGAGAACCCCTTTAATGTTATGTCTTGTTTGTTTCAGGTTGGAAGGGTAAAGATGATGTACCAAAAATTGTGTCTGATTATATGAATAAGAAATTTGAGTTTGATAGTTTGATATCACACAGATTACCATTTGAGAAGATCAATGAAGCATTAGAACTTGTGCGCAAAGGAGAAAGGTAGGCTTTATGTCTTAAGATTGCCCGCTAATGTATACAGTGAAACCTCTGTGCAATGATCCTCCAAAATTGTATTGGAAAATGGTCTTCTAAGGGGATAGTCTTCTAAAAGAAAATGGTCAGTATGCACAACATATGGTGTAACTGGAAATGTGGTTTGGACAAGGGTTTGGTGTTCTGGATTGGTTTCATTGTGCATGTTTTTTTGTGTGTATATACAGTAATGTGTGTCCTCCTACTTTCCAACATACGCCTGTTGTATTTACTACGGACAGTAAATGTCCTAAAGTATAAGTAACATAGTAACATAGTTTATAAGGCCGAAAAAAGACATCTGTCCATCCAGTTCGGCCTGTTTTCCTACAAGTTGATCCAGAGGAAGGCAAAAAAAAAACCCTTAGAGGTAGAAGCCAATTTTCCCCACTTTAGGTGAAAAAATTCCTTCCCGACTCCAATCAGGCAATCAGAATTACTCCCTGGATCAACGACCCCTCTTTAGTAACTATAACCTGTAATATTATTACACTCCAGAAATACATCCAGGCCCCTCTTGAACTCTTTTAGTGAACTTACCATCACCACCTCCTCAGGCAGAGAGTTCCATAGTCTCACTGCTCTTACCGTAAAGAACCCTCTTCTATGTTTGCGTACAAACGTTCTTTCCTCCAGGCGCAGAGCATGTCCCCTCGTCACAGTCACAGTCCTGGGGATAAATAGATGATGGGAGAGATCTCTGTACTGACCTCTGATATATTTATACATTGTTATTAGATCTCCCCTCAGTTGTCTTTTTTCTAAAGTAAATAACCCTAATTTTGATAATCAATAACCCTAATTTTGAAAATATTGATTTACAAAAACAGTTAAAACTTAAATACTGCATTTTTAGCCTGCCTTTGTAAATAGAAGATTCATACTTACCTGCCGCTCACCGCTCCGGTCCTCTGTGCTGCTTCTGCTGTGCCATGTTCTGGTCGCTGGCGTGTTTCCTTCTGGCAATAGCTTGACTTGCTTCAGCGGTGAAGTGCTGCTTGTGGCCATATCAATGCTGATGCCAGTCATTGGCTGCTGTGGTGCAGGGGACCGGAATATGGACACAACAGAAGCAGCGCAGAGGACCAGAGTGGCAGAGAGCAGGTATGAATCTTCTATTCGTGGAGGCAGTTTGCGGGCTCTTGGTAAGAATGCAGTATTCACAGAGAAATCCTTTAAAGCTTTTTTATTATCTTATGCCTAAACAGGTTTTCCACATTTTTAGATATTGATTATTCATGGTGCTTCCTCTCTAATCAGCTGTTTAAGACTGTGCAGGGACACATCCCCAGCTGGTAACACCCAGCTGTATCTGTATTACCGACTGCTGTAAAATCATTCACAAACTTCTCCTAGGAATAATAGAGGAATGGTGCAACATAGAAATATATGAAAAGAGGCTCCAGAATTTGTTATTACATGAGAAATGCAAGTAGTTACTGAAAGAGATATCTGGAGAGGTTACAGGTCCTCTTTAAAATCAATGACCTGTTTTCTTTTCATCTGAACAGGTCAAAAATTCTGCATTCTGCAATTTGTAAATATATTTTTTAGATGTTTAAGCTCCATCAGTCTGATACAGAGTCCCAAATGCCCTGCGTAAATGACAAAACACTCCCTGCAGCCATAGGGGGAGATTAAGGCTTTACAGTATATTGTTGAACTCAATATAAATCCATAAGCAATAAAATCCCCATAAACACATTGTACACTTGAGTATGAAGTGACTTCAGAGCTCTATTTGTGAAACACTGAGAACAGACCACTAGAAAAATGTAAAAGTTTTGAGGGGTCATTTATTAACCAGAAATACACCTATATAATTGTCATACATTTACAATCGGTGGTGGATATGCCGAAGGTATGTAGAGTCCGGCGCCTCTTCATAACTTCGGAGGATCCACCACCAGCACAGGGCCTTATTAAGACCAGCGTCTAAAACGCCGGTCTTACTAAATGTGCTCCTTAAAGTGCTAAAACTTATGTTCTAATCTTATAAGTTTCTCTCAAGACAATATTAATAAATTCATTATATAGTTATTAAAGGGGTTCTCCAAGTTATATTTATTGATGACCTATCCTCAGGATATGTCATCAATATCAGATTGGTCGATCAGCTGTTTAAAGAGGAGGCGCGTGCCGTGCCAGTGCTGCCTCCTCTTCATTGTTTACATCCTAGCTGTAACATGGGTAGCGGTGAGCAGTGTAATTACCCCTAACCGCCCCATTCATTTCAATGGGAAGGATCGCTCCCATAGACTTGTATAGGAATCTTCCCATTGAAATGAATGGGGCGGCTTGGGTGTAATTACACTGCTCACCGCTACTCATGTTACTGCGAGCATGTAAACAGTGAAGAGGAGGCAACGCTGGCACAGCGTGCGTCTCCTCTCCAAACAGCTGATCGGCAGGGGTGCCGAGTGTCAGACTCCCGTCGATCTGATATATATATATATATATATATATATATATAACTTGGAGAACCCCTTTAAAGAGGACCTGTCACCACAAAATGCAGTGCAATCTGTAGGCAGCATGTTATAGAGCAGGAGGCGCTGAGCAGAATGATATATAGTTTTGTGGAAAAAGACCTTTTCATTTACTCAAACTTGTGCTCCTGATCTTCGGAGTTAAGTGGGCAGTGCTACCAGCGATTGTTATCTCTGTGCGCACTGGCATACAGGAAGGGAACTTCAGCACAAAAAAGTATGTGGCTTGGTAATGAAGCAGCAGCAGACAAAATGAAAATAATTACTGATAATAATCATGAGAGCGTGCTTTACATTACATTGAAGATACCTGGAGAAGGTTTCACCATTCCAATACTGTATATTCGCAAGTGAAAAAGTATAAAAATCATACAATACAGCAAAATAATATAATATAGCAAAATAATAATACAATATAGCACAGGATATTGACATGTTCTAGTGTGGGTCCAACTGACCCCTAGAACATCTCACAACGAAGAATACACCAAAGCAGGCATGCACAGAGAAATAACAGAGAGTTGGAAACTGGATCAGCAGGTAAGGAACCAGTGGCAAGAAATACCACTGGACCAAGTGCACCGGTTTTACTTGGGGCCAAACCCAGAGAGCAGAAACCCAGTGAGTCCCATTCTTCACAGAGCCCCAGATGGTAGGGATGGACTTAGCCGAGGCAAACTGGTTGCACCTCCAGGATGGTCCCGATGCACTTGGCCACTTACCTGCAGAGACTGCTAGAACCATCAGCAGTCCACACAAACAACGACTGGAACCCAGGCACATATACTGGAACCTGAACACCGCACAGGACACAGTATGACAACACACCCTGGAACCAGAACACCAGTAACTGCCTGGACCCCCATGCGGAACAGATGCATGGCGGTCTCAGGCAGAGCTGCTTACAGACTCGATGTCCTCCCTCCGGAGAACCCAGGAAACCTCTCAGCGAAGGCCAGGTGACCTTAACTAGGTAGCCATAAAGACTGGGCAGAAGGAAACTCAGGTAAGGTGCATAGCTCCAGCACCCAACAAGGCTGGAGAACAACTGAACCCCTGGCTAACAGCAATAGGATTAAATAGCAGACCACACCCAGACCAAGACCTTAACCTCACAAGAACCAGAGAGGGAAGAGAGGATGCATTCAAGGACAGGCTGCCAAAACTACACGTCGCCCCTGGCAACCAGCATACACGGCATTAACCACAGCCAATACGCCAGAGCACAAAAGTGAGCAACATGGAACCTGTGTCACAGTGAACCACACTGAGACAGTGACAGATATGCACCGTTAGGTATACAGCTACGCATATACATAGGATTATGCCCCAAAAATATTGTTCCATTTATTGTGAAATCCGCTTTACTGGAGGAATATAATAATTACCTTTATATGGACAAAGAGGTTTCCTTAATTTACTTACAAGGTTGGATGTGGCAGGAACACCTAGGTGCTTCATCCCCATTCTCTTTCATGGGATGTGCTTACCCCCTTCTCTGCATTGTCTTATACATTTGTTTTTGGTTATATTCTTCCTCAATATATTCTTTTGTGCCCTGACCTACTAGTGGATTTCACAATGACTGGAACAATTTTCTTGGGGCATAATCCTATGTTTATGCATAGCTGTATACCTACCTATACGATGAATATCCTGCGCTATATTGTATTATTATTATTATTTTACGATTTTGATATTGTTTCACTTACAAATATATTGTAATGGTGAAACCTTCTCTTAAATGTAATGTAAAGCGCGCTCTCATGATTATTATAAGTAATTATATTCACTTTGTTTGTCTGCTGTAGTCTGAAGAAGGCCGTTTGGCCGAAACGTCTCTACTTGTTGAAAGCAGCCGCTTACAAATAAAATTCACTACCAAGCTACAAATATTTTTTGTGCTGAAGTTCCTTTATGAACTGACGACAAGGTGGGAACCCTATTGTCAGCACTATAGCAGGGTGCGACAAGGACTAAAATTAATACAGGAAGGGCCATCTGTTACTGACTAGGACTGAACACTGGACTCCTAAACTCAGGATGAGCAGAGGCTTGAATGAGTAAATGACACGTTATACTGAATCTTTCCCCACTATACACCAATCTGCTCTGCTCCTCCTGCTCTATAACATGCTGTATGCAGATGAGACTGCAATTTTGATGTTATGGGTTGCCTTTAAAGGGTGAAAAAAAGTGTGCTGTACAGGGCTGTAACAAATGTATTTTCTATTTAGTATCCATATAGTGTTGTCTTTTTGAAGATCTTAATCCCGGCCATCATCAAATGAAGAAATCAATAATCGGCTTCTTGCAAGATGTAACCTTCATTTATCAAAAGAAACTTTTATTGCCTCCTAATATACTGAAAGGTGTAATTTTACAGAATATGGTGGGTGTATACTGCATATTCAATATATATCATGTTATTCACATACATAATATGAAAAATGTGCCTATTATATGCACAAATAATCTGTCTAGTGGGAGATGAAGATTTTTTTATCTCCTCCCTTTTATATACAGTACAGACCAAAAGTTTGGACACACCTTCTCATTCAAAGAGTTTTCTGTATTTTCATGACCATGAAAATTGTAGATTCACACTGAAGGCTTCAAAACTATGAATTAACACATGTGGAATTATATACTTAACAAAAAAGTGTGAAACAACTGAAAATATGTCTTATATTCTAGGTTCTTCAAAGTAGCCACCTTTTGCTTTGATTACTGCTTTGCAAACTCTTGGCATTCTCTTGATGAGCTTCAAGAGGAAGTCACCTGAAATGGTATTCCAACAGTCTTGAGTGAGTTCCCAGAGATGCTTAGCACTTGTTGGCTCTTTTGCCTTCACTCTTCGGTCCAGCTCACCCCAAACCATCTCGATTGGGTTCAGGTCTGGTGACTGTGGAGGCCAGGTCATCTGGCGTATCACCCCATCACTCTCCTTCTTGGTCAAATAGCCCTTACACAGCCTGGAGGTGTGTTTGGGGTCATTGTCCAGTTGATAAATAAATGATGGTCCAACTAAACGCAAACCGGATGGAATAGCATGCTGCTGCAAGATGCTCTGGTAGCCATGCTGGTTCAGTATGCCTTCAATTTTGAATAAATCCCCAACAGTGTCACCAGCAAAGCACCCCCACACCATCACACCTCCTCCTCCATGCTTCACTGTGGGAACCAGGCATGTAGAGTCCATCCGTTCACCTTTTCTGTGTCGCACAAAGACACGGTGGTTGGAACCAAAGATCTCAAATTTGGACTCATCAGACCAAAGCACAGATTTCCACTGGTCTAATGTCCATTCTTTGTTTTCTTTAGCCCAAACAAGTCTCTTCTGCTTGTTGCCTGTCCTTAGCAGTGGTTTCCTAGCAGCTATTTTACCATGAAGGCCTGCTGCACACAGTATCCTCTTAACAGTTGTTGTAGAGCTGTGTCTGCTGCTAGAACTCTGTGTGGCATTGACCTGGTCTCTAATCTGAGCTGCTGTTAACCTGCGATTTCTGAGGCTGGTGACTCGGATGAACTTATCCTCCGCAGCAGAGGTGACTCTTCGTCTTCCTTTCCTGGGGCGGTCCTCATGTGAGCCAGTTTCTTTGCAGTGCTTGATGGTTTTTGCGACTGCACTTGGGGACACTTTCAAAGTTTTCCCAATTTTTCGTACTGACTGACCTTCATTTCTTAAAGTAATGATGGCCACTCATTTTTCTTTACTTAGCTGCTTTTTTCTTGCCATAATACAAATTCTAACAGTCTATTCAGTAGGACTATCAGCTATCTGCCGAACACAACTCATGGTCTCAACCCCATTTATAAGGCAAGAAATCCCACTTATTAAACCTGACAGGGCACACCTGTGAAGTGAAAACCATTTCAGGTGACTACCTATTGAAGCTCTTCAAAAGAATGCCAAGAGTGTGCAAAGCAGTAATCAAAGCAAAAGGTGGCTACTTTGAAGAACCTAGAATATAAGACATATTTTCAGTTGTTTCACACTTTTTTGTTCAGTATATAATTCCACATGTGTTAATTCATAGTTTTGATGCCTTCAGTGTGAATCTACAATTTTCATAGTCATGAAAATACAGAAAACTCTTTGAATAAGAAGGTGTGTCCAAACTTTTGGTCTGTACTGTACATGTTTTTGCTTTTCCTATGTTTGCAGGATAGCTAGCAGGAATAAATCCTTTTTCTCAGTTGCAGAGAGCAGGCCATCAATGTGTGGCTCCAGCAGATCTGCACTCCACAAGTGGAACTGACGGCTTCCATATGTGCATGAAGGGTCACCCAAGTGCTGCAGTGTTAATTCCTAGAGCATTAGGCCCTTTTCACACGAGCGAGTTTTCCACGCGGGTACAATGCGTGACGTGAACGTATAGCACCCACACTGAATCCTGACCCATTCCTTTCAATGGGTCTGTGTACATGATCGTTTTTTATCACGCATCAGTTCTGCATTGCGTGAAAAACGCAGCATGTTCTATATTTTGCGTTTTTCACGCAGCCCTGGTCCCATAGAAGTGAATGGGGCTTCAGTGAAAAACGCATTGCATCCGCAAGCAAGTGCGGATGCAATGCGTTTTTCACTGATAGTTGCTAAGAGATGTTGTTTGTAAACCTTCAGTGTTTTATCACGCTTGTGAAAAACGCATCAAAACGCATTGCACCTGCGCGGAAATAACTGAACAACTGAATGCAATCGCAGACAAAACTGACTGAAATTGCCTGCAAAATTGTGCGAGTTTTCCTGAACGCATCCGGACCTAATCCGTCACGCTTGTATGAAAGAGACCTTACAGCCTAGTTCTGATGACTGATTACAATGTCAAGTTCTAGCTTTGTAAGGTCCCCCTTTAATTGCAGGCAGTATCTCTTTAAAAAATCACATTTGCATACATAATGTGTCCTAAATAATAAAACATTGCCTTAATCGCACTGAAAATGGTGTGCAAATTATTTTCCTGTCATTTCATTTTATAAGTATGTACATAATTTTACAGTGTAAAGTGTGAAGCCAGAATCACGTTAAAAAAACAGCTATTTCCTGGCTGCAGAGAGCCTGTATAGTTGTGTCGAACACTGTGCCTTGCAGTAACATGCATATGGAGTCTGCTGTGGTAGTGAAACAATATCAGTATGTATGATATGCAGAGGACAGGCGTTGCTGTTAGAATCACTGCACACTTCATTTATTTAGGCAGTTATGGGGCCAAAACTGACCTTACAGGTCGATGTTAGCGTCAAGAAGAAGCGCACTCCTTTTACACCATCTTCAGCTGATTCCACATAGATGTCTACAGAACCTGTTCTATTAAATGCTTATACAAATAGAGCCCCACTGACAAAGTGGAGAGGGTGTCAGCAAGTTTGTGTTTGTGCACCTGATTATTTTGCTCTTCATCTTATCCGTCAGAACAATAACCCCCAAAAAATGGATCCTGTCTGTTGAGCATCCGCCTTCACTTGGTCAGCATTTGCTCAGTAATACATCAGTATTGCTAAAGCCAAAAAAACAGGAGTGGATCCAAAACAGATGGAATATTTGCATGTCTTCTGTGTTTTGTACCCACTCCTCCTTTTGGCTACCAAATCATAAGCCAATTCTGATGCAAAATAGGGACCATGTCATACAGGCCTTACAGTTGTTACTTAGACAGGATCTGTTGAGTGTCAACCAGTAAATGGTGATGTCAACCAGGCCAAAAAGGCAAAATAGTGGCCTTATCATGGAGTGGGGAGGGTAGGAACAGCATGAGGAGACCACCTAGTTTTGAGTTGGCAGCAGCATGAGGAGACCACAGAATGGTCCAGTGACAGAGTGGTGAGTTGGCAGCAGCATGAGTAGACCGCAGACTAGTGAGGTGACAGCAGCATGAGGAGACCACAGAGTGGCCCAGTGACAGAGTGTTGAGGTGGCAGCACCATGAGCAGACCACAGAGTGGTGAGTTGGCAGCAGCATGAGGAGACCACAGAGTGGCCCAGTGACAGAGTGGGGAGGTGGGGGTCAAAAGCCTAGCCAATACCAGCACAAGATGGTGGGTGGCAGTTGTAGCACCTGGCAGCAAGTGTGTGGCATCAGACGGGTGGCAGCATCAGAATAGTAGCTGAAGCAGGTAATCAGAAGAAACTGGTCTTTTTGACAAAGTTTGGGTGTGTCACCATGAATGATCTAGTCTGACGCATCAGGCACTGGTGTGTGGAAATTCTGGCTGATCGATGCCTGATTTATCTTCACAAAGGTCAGTCTCTCCACATTTTGGGTGGAAAGGCGAGTTCTCATTGGGGTAACTATGGCCCCCGCCGCACTAAACAACCGCTCTGATGCCACACTACTGGCCAGGCAGGAAAGCTTGTCCAGGGCAAACTCAGCCAGTTGCAGCCACAAATTAGGTTTGGCTGCCCAGAAGTCCAAGGGATCTTCAATGTGGGGTGGCAGGGTGCAGTCCAAGTATGCCACCACCTGCTGGTTCAGTTTCTGCTCCATGTCTAGCTGTTGCTGCTGGTGAGTAGTTTCTTCACTCGGCAGGTGAAGAAAACTGCTTATCAATGACTCTAGACTGAAGTTGCTGTTGATGGAGCTGGTACTGCTCCTGCCCCCCCCCTCCAACAGCCATGGCAGTGGAATGTGAGCACAGAGGGCCCCCCGTTCAGACCTGCGTGAGGATGGGCGATGGTGCAGATAGGCAGCGACCAACTGACTACATAGGACGTCTCGATAGTTGTTCCGTTTGTCCTCCCTCTCAGCGGGTTTTAAAAAAGGCCCCCATTTTGGACCAGTGGCAAGGGTCCAACAAGGTGGAGAGCCAGTAGTCATCCCTCTGCCGAATGGTGACAATTTGGTGGCAATTGAGCATGCATCGGGCCATTTGCGCAAGTGACTCGGAGGGACTCCCTGCCTCTATCTCTACTACATACTGCCGCGGTGTGTCTGGGTCCTCTGCCTCGTCTTCCTCATCGTCCTGTAGCTCCTCTAGCTGCTCCTGCTCCTCCTCTCCTGTCACCTTTGTAGAAAAATGACCCATTTCACTAAACATTGCTTGTGCTTCAATGTCCTCCTCCTCCTACTATTCCTCCTCCTCCTATTCAGCCCTCACAGGGCTCATGTGGCCATGAGATATAGGCGCCATGTCTCCTGTCCCCTGACCAACCAGATTTAGCAGCATCTATTCCAGAACATGCAGCAGTGGAATGAAGTTGTTCATCCTTTAGTCCTGGCCACTGACAAATAAACTGGCCTCCTCAAAGGGCCTGAGCAAACGTCAAGTGTCACGCATGAGTTGCCACTGGCTGACATCAAAGTTACACAGGGGAGTACTCCTGTCTACCTGTATCATCAAGAAATCATATGAAGGGTGGAATTCCAAAGGGTGGAAACATCGCATATCAGCCTATGTTGGGAAACATAGGAGTGGCTGAAGTGCATGCACAGTTTCCTTGCCATTTTCAGGATATCTTGCAGATAGGGTGAAAACTTCAGGAACCGCTTTACAACCAGATTGAACACATGGGCCATGCAGGGCACATGGCTCAGCCCTTCTTGATGCAGAACCGACACCATGTTCTTCCCGTTGTCGGTGACCATGGTTCCGATTTTGAGTTGGTGAGGAGAAAGTCAGGATTCAATTTCTTGATGAAGGACATGGAGAAGTTCCTCCCCTGTGTGACTCCGTTTGCCCAGGCAAACTAGGTGCAGAACAGCGTGACGCCGCCGAGGCTGAGAACACGGTGGAGGATGAGGAGGCAGAGGCGGACATTGTCGCAGGACCAATGGCGTGAGAACGTGGAGGCAGCAACGGGCCAAGTTGCTGGTGTGGCTAGGCAAGAACCACATTTAACCAGTGGGCCATAAAGGACATATACTGTCCTTGACCGTAGTTATAGCTCCACACGTCAGTGCTGCCATGCACTTTGGCAGACACCGGCAGGCTCAAGGACTGGCCCACCTTCTGTTCAACATAGGTGTGCAGGGCTGGTACTTTTTCACAAAGAAATGAAGGCTTGGGACTCTCCACCTCGGCTGGGCACAAGCCATCAATTCTCTGAAAGGTGCAGAATCCACCACTAGGAAAGGGATTTACTGCAGCACCAGGAACTTTGCCAGAAGCACATTTAGCTTCTGCGCCGTTGGATGAGAGCACGTGTACTGTTGACTCTTGGCAATCACTTCGGTGATTGATTGCTTACTAAATAAGTGACGAGGAGTAGGAGGATGAGGAGCATTAGGACATGTAGATGATGGGAAGAACAGACAGCTCCCTTCAGCTGAGTTGGTGGAGCCTTGACTGCAAGAAAAGGGGTGCAGGCCACTAGGCCTCAGGCAGTACCACTATATTAGAACCACGGTTTTCCCAGGCCACTTTATGGTGACGCTGCATGTGCTGACGCAGGGCCGTGGTGCCAACCCTGGCCACACTTTAACTTCTGCCCACAGATTCGGCAAATGGCCATGTTCACCTCCTCCAGCGGCTTGACAAAAAACTGCCAGATGGCCGAGTATGGCATTTTCCCCTCAAAACTCTGCGCTGACTGCCTGCATGAACCCCTGCACTGCTACGTTCCGGGCAGGTAGGGTCCTGCGAAGTGTGCAGTCTACCCCGGGCACGTTTGACTGCCGACCTCCCACTGCTGTCAGCCTGCTGACTCATGGCCACGCTACCACCTTGCTGGCTCAGCCGCTGCCTCACGTGCAAGCTGCCACCCTTTTCTCCTAATGAAGATGAAGCCCCTTCTTTACCCGGCTCCTAAGTGTGACCGGCTACATCATCATCCGCTACTTTCTGCTTGTCACTGATGTCCACCTCAACAGTCTCAGGGCCAGGAGCCTGACTGCTCACAACACCAGCTCCCACGCGACTCTCATCATCACTACTTGCCCGCCTACTGAAGGAAGTGGTGGATGTCTCCTTCAGATCTTGGCTGGGCAGTAGCTGCTGACTGTACTCTAGTAGCTCGTCCTTGCTGAAAAGTGGAGCCGAGCCTACGGCATATAATGCTTCTCTCGCTGAGAGAACAGAAAATGACAGAGGCTGGTTGAGGACAGGTGAGGGCACAGGGCCTGCTCCCGGGCCATGCCAACTAAGCATTGTGTCAGAGGAACCCACTGACTTTTGGCTGGCAGCGTCTGATGTCACTTGCGACGAAGTAGAAGACCGAGTTAACCATTCAAGCACTATATTTACAAATAGTCGTGGGACTAGTAATTGCCTTGTTTTACATATGCCTTAAAGTTGTTTGTGTTAAAACATAACCTTTATTACATGATTTGTAAAATCCCTATTAAAGCCAATAATGATATTTTAAACTCTCATTTGTGTCACATTCTTTGCTTGGTATTTATTAAGTGTTATAACACTGTTGCTTTCACAATGCTACCTCCTTATTGGTGAGCTGTGGTATGCTGGTTACTGTGCGGTGCTTTCAGCTCTACTACTCAGTCCCTCATTGTATGCAATTCCACTTCTCTCTATAATTAGCTATAAGAATGTGGCACTTCTGCACTAAAAATACCCTCAAATTCTGCCCTCCGACATGTTTCGCCAGTTACACTGGCACCTTCAGGGGAACGGGCAGTGATTGTTAGGAAGGGGCTAGACTGTCCTTTTAACTTCTCTGTTTGTGACTTCATTACACTTATGCCCTATCTCCGTTGGTTTATTCCCCACTAGGTATTGTTTAACTTGTTACATAGTTCCCTATTGGATACCCACTCTGATCCCCCTCCCTCTTAAGATGACATATTTACTGCTCTGATGCCGGCTTTCTCCTATTCAGCAGTACGCATGTCAATCGATATCTACTGCACATGCCTGGGGATTAGAATCAAATCTCCCTGCTCCTACCTCTTTTGCATGCCCTGCAACTTAGTCTCTAGTAGAGATGAGCGAACGTGCTCGTAACAAGCACTGTAGCGCTCGGCTCCCCTGCGCTCGCATGGGCGCAGGCATCCGGATCCGTCTTCCTCACCCGACGGAAGCGGCTGCCTGCGCCCATGCGAGCGCAGGGAAGCCGAGCGCTACAGTGCTCGTTACGAGCACGTTCGCTCATCTGTAGTCTCTACATTACTTGTACCTTCCATCTGCGCATGTCTTCATACTTAGTAGTTTTTCTTCCTTTATTCCCTATCACCAATGCTATTTTCCTTGCTGATATACCTGTAGTGGTATTCTAGTTATACTACTCCTTCATAGTGTGTCATATTTAATCCATTTATTACCACTAATGTCCTTATTATTACGTAACTTCAATTCATCAGCTATTATAACTAGTGACATTATTATTTATTTTTTATATTATTTATGAATTTTAATAGATTATTGTTATCTTGATCATGTTCAAAATAATCATATTATCCATTTACCATCTTTTCCCACATAATCATGTGTAAATAAAATTACTTATATTCTAATTGCCTAATTGCCTAATATTTTTATAATCATTACATGTACCATTCATTTATCATGACTGAATGTGGTTATTATTTTTCAAAGTACAAGGGTACAACAAAATTACAAAAAATAATAAAAAATAAAAATAATAAAAAATGAAACGTTTATTATTTTAGAATCATGATTTCATAAGTTTTTGCCTAATGCATTTTACATAGCTTTAATTCACATTTATTATGGTGCATTCATCCACTACTTATCCTCTGTTATGCTTTCCTTTTTACTACTCTTATTATTGTTAAACCTCCTTAATATTATTTCATTATTGCACATGCTTGTATACTCTGGAATACCTCAGCGTCTAGCGAATGATGGCAGTAATTTATGTAGGGGTACACTGAACTACATAACACTGTTCTAATATTGATACCTACGGGAGGGACAGAAGAATAGTGGGGGGGGGGGGCATAATATTGAAAAGAAATAATGATGATTATTCATATTGACTGTCTCATCACACATTTGTTTTTCATACATTTTTTTGGCCTATTGTTGAGAAAAGTAGACTTTAGTAGAATTGATTACTCTCATTAAGTTATATAGAGTTTACGGTGTCAGAGAAATGAAGCAAAAGTAAATCCTTCATTGAGGCCTAAGGAGACAAAACATTTTAAAAGGTAGATCCATTTGGTTTCCTCCTGTTGAAGTTTTCTGTCTACATTTCCTTGTCTGGTGCCCATATTGATTTTACACACCCCACCAGAATTTGAGACTGCTCATATCTCCCTGGTGTACGTTTTGTACGTGCCAGGAGAGAGCAGTATCGCTTCTGTATTTACGCTACTTAGATGTTTAGACATTCGCCTTCTTAGTTCTTGTACAGTTTTTCCAATATATAACCTAGGGTATCCACATCTAATAGCATAGACAACTGCGGATGATTTACTATTTTTTGTTTTACTTGATATTTTTTGTCATCCATTATGTTTATAAACTCTTTCGTCGGTATCATCCTACTGCAAAAAGTACAGTCTCCACGTGGATATGATCCCCTTGTAGACAGCCATGTTGTATTCACCTCTTTCCTATTCCACTGAAAATTATTGTGTTCCAGATTTTCATTTAAATTCATACCTCCCCTGTATGTGATCATTAGATTGTAAGAAATGACCTCTTTGAGATCATCCATCATCAAGATATGCCAATGTTGTCTTAATATTTTTCTTACTTTTTTATTTTGTACGTCGTACATGCCGATACACCATATTATTTTTTTATCACCTTGTTGTTGTTGATTTTGTAATAAACTCGATCTTTCAGTATCTTTTGTTCTTTTATATACTTTATGTAATACTTTTTTCGGGTATCCTCTTGCCAAAAATCTTTCATATAGAAGTTTACTTTCTCGCTCAAAAGCTTCACTACTTGAGCAATTTCTTCTTGCTCATAGGTATTGCCCTACGGGAATACCTTTTCTGAGAGCTGGTGGGTGGTAACTTTCCCAGTGAAGAAGACTATTAGTTGAAGTAGTTTTCCTAAAAATTTCAGTTGAGACACTTCCATCAGGTTCCAAAGTTATAGTTAAATCTAGAAAGTTCAGGCTCTTTTTATGTATTTCCGCAGTTCAGGGCTGTTACAAAGTGAAAAAAAAAATGTTTCTCCGTTCCCTCCCACTGAATCAAAATATTGTCTATATATCGTCCCCACAATGTGATGTGCTTTGTAAAATTAGTGTAGTTTTCTGTAAAAACAATTTCCTGACACCAACCTAAAAATACATTTTCAAAACTTGGTGCACAAATTGTGCCCATGACGGTCCCTGTGATTTTTAAATAATATTTTCCAGCAAAAATAAAATAATTGTAAGTTAACAAAAATTGTAATAATGTGAGAACGAAATTATTGTGTTCCTGAATTGTATCCCCTTGGTGCTCAAATAATACTTGATTGCTTTTATCCCTAAATTATGTTGGATGTTAGTGTACAACGCCTCCACGTCGAGGCTAGCAATCATTGTTGTCTCACTGACCTGTATTGTCCTAAAGTTTAACTAATATATCCTTTGTATCTTTGAGGTAGGATGAGAGACAGGGTACAAATGGGGAAATCACTTGGTCAACATAGTCACTGGTACCCTCACATAAACTTTGGTTTCCTGATACTATGGGTCTTCTCGGGATCAGGCTACGTTTTTTATGCACTTTTGGGATGGCATAAAAAGTGGCTATTGTAGGTCACGGGTTAAAAAGAACTTTATATTCTTCCTTAGTAATTAAGCTACGTTCTTTTGCGGGTATCAATATAGTTTTTAACTCCTGTGTATATTTTATAGTTGGATTTTCAGTCAATTGTTTAAATGTGTTGACATCTTTGAAAAGAGCCATTACCATCAGTTTGTAATCTTTTTTGTCTAGAAGTACTACATTTCCCCCCTTATCAGAAGGTTTAATTTCTAAATCATTATTTTTCATTAATGTTTCCATCGCTTTCCTTTCTTTATTACTTAAATTATGACCAATAGTCTTTTTGCTTGTTTTTATTTTCTGAAGATCTGACGTAACCAAATCCACAAACGCTTGTATATTAGCGTATTTACTAAAGGGTGGGGTGAATCTTGATTGTGGGGTTAATGTACTGAATGGTGCTTTTGGAGTTACTGGTTCTCCTCTATGTTCCCTTTCTATTTCTTGCAGTATTTGTATTGCCCTCTCCTCTTTTTTGAAAATTTCATTTAGATCTTTCTCTTTATTTTTAAATTCTTTATATAGTGCTAATTTTCTAGCCAACAAATTGACATCTTTCACCTAGGTGAAACAGTCAAAATATGGCACGGGCGTAAACATTAGGCCTTTTCGCATCAGGCTTTAATGTTCAGGTTTCAGCGTCATTGTGGATAAATTAATAATCCGCATTTCAATATCATGTTGGTCAGTGGTTACGTTTTTTGTTGATAACTCCACTTGTCCCTGTCCCTCAATTGTATCCCCGGCACTAAAAAAGGCGTTATAGGGGTGGAGCCTGGCCACTATGTGTGTGATGGACGCATGAGCCTGCAGCTCCCTCACGAGTTAACCTCAGACCGACCTTTATAGCACGCCGAAAGCCTTCCAGAATGGTGAAGACGAACAGGTTGCATCCTGGGGAGCCACCGAACACCCAAAGCCGACTGCTGCCCAGATGGACCTACAAGTAGAGGGCCTTGAAACCTCACAATCCAGCATTGTGGACTTCTCAGAGGCTGTAGCGATGAGGTCCTCGCAGCAAGCCGAATTTATCAACAAGGCCCTGATGCTCCTAGAGGACCAAGAGAATTTGAGCCGGAGGAGGAATATCAGAATTAAAGGACTCCCTGAACAGTTGACACCAGAAGCCCTCCGGAAGGTAGCACATGAGATTTTTAGTGAATTGCTAGGACCAGACAGGGCAGCGGGAGTAGTCATAGAACGCATACATAGGGCACTATGCCCCAAGCCAAAACAGGGAGAGCCACCATGGGATATCATTTGTGGACTTCTATCTTTTGTGGATACTTCCCGGATATTAACAGCAGCCAGAGAAAAACAACCTGTCCAATATGCTGATGCTATCCTATAATTCTATCAAGACATAACCCCTTCCACCCTGGCAAAACGCTGTGTATTAAGGCCACTACGGAAGTACTCCTGCGTACAAAAAACTCACAGTACACATGGCTATTTCCGTTTGGCCTGGCTATCTCGATCAATGGACGGAGGTTGACGGTGCATATCCCCCTAGACCCGAAAAAAGTGTAGGGGATTCTGGAGATTCCACTAATGACGATTCAATCTTGGCTGCTGATGCTGGACGACCAGGACCTTCCACAGCTCCCTAAAGTTGAGCCGTGGAAAGTGGCACATAAGAACCAGTCACTGAGGGCTAAGAAGAGACAACCCAAGATGGCAGCGTCATCCACATGAACCCCTCGGGCTTCTAGCAAATAGATGACTGCATCTTAGAGAGGACTCTGAGTGGCTATCATCCCAGGAACTTTACAGAGCTCGCTCTTGTGGACCTTAGTTTTTTGTTAACTCTTTTATTTTCCCTTTTTTTTACCACCAGCCACAATTATGTGGTTCAGTTATGTCACCAATTGTACCTCAGTTTGATCTACCTTGGGCCACCCCCATGCAGCAGTGCCTGATCAGCCAACTGAGACATGGGCTTATAGTGATACAAAGTGGGGGCATATGCCTGATATGTCCCGAGTCACTCTCTCTCCTTGTTTTCACACTTGCTGTTGTCAACATTTGCAGTGTTTACCAATCTGCTGATAAGTTGGATTAATATGGTTGCCCGCCTTTTTTTTTTATTTCTATTTTATTTTATACCATTAGTTATTTTTCCTTTGTCTTACAACCTTTCACAGCTTACTTAGGTAGTGCTGGGGTGCACGACATGTCTAGGTGTACCCAAACCCCTCCCCACCTTATTCCCCCTCTCTTGGAGTTGGGAGGTGGAGTTAGTGTATTTAGTTTAGTGTGTCACAGCAAGCACGACACACAGTGTTTCTGGCCTCAGGCCTGATTTCATAATTTTGAGGTGTATTGTGCATTGTAGTTACTATACTACCCCAAGTCTGTCTATCTTTCCACTCCCCCCCCTCTTTTCTATCTATGGCAGACATAGTCACCACCACTCTTAACATAAAATCTCTTGCCTTTATCAACATTTTGTTTTAAAGGGGTATTCTCATCTTAGACAATGGGGTAATATCGCTAGGATATGCCCCCATTGTCTTATAGGTGCGGGTCCCACCGTTGGGACCCGCACCTATATCCAGAACGGAGCAGAGAGCGCTGCGCCTGGAGGACCCCGGGTTTTCGGGGGTCCGGCCACCACCAGGCGCAGCTCCCCGCTGCGCTCATGGAAATGAATGGGAGCGCAGTGCGCAAGCGCGGCCACCGCTCCCGTTCATTTCTATGGAGCCGACGGAAGTAGCCGAGCCAGTGCTCGGCTATTTTCGGCGGCCCCATAGAAATGAATAGAGGGCGGCTGCGCATCCTCATTCTGGATATAGGTGCGGGTCCCAGCGGTGGGACCCGCACCTATAAGACAATGGGGGCATATCCTAGCGATATGCCCTCATTGTCTAAAATGAGAATAACCCTTTAAGCTACCCCCTGACAAAACCAATTTTCCTGAGTACTTGGGAGAGGGAATCTACATATCAGACACAGAGACCCATTTTGTACTGACACACTCTTAAGGTTTCTCCTGGTGTGTGCGATTACAAGAAAGCCACTATAATCTTTTGTGTCGATGGTACAGGGCACCTGAATTCCTCTTCTTGCACAATGTCTCTGACACTGACATGTGCTGGAGATGTCAAACGTTCAGGGGTTCCTACTTGCACGTCTGGTGGGCATGTGATCCAATAAAAACATTTTGGAAGCAAACAGAACCAGTTATCCAGAATATATACAGGTCGCTAGAGATGAGCGAACGTGCTCGTAACGAGCACTGTAGCGCTTGGCTCCCCTGCGCTCACATGGGCGCAGGCATCTGGATCCGTCCTCCTCACCCAACGGATCCGGATGCCTGCGCCCAAGCGAGCGCAGGGGAGCCGAGCGCTACAGTGCTCGTTACGAGCACGTTCGCTCATCTCTACAGGTCGCCCTTTCAAATCTCACCAGACATGGTCTTTCTGGATAAGTTCACCACAGAACGGCTAATAACACGTACTTATTTTTCCTGTTAATACACCCCACAAATGGCTGTATAACAATTTAAGTTCACCATAGAATGGATAATAACACGTACTTATTTTTCCTATTAATACACCCCAAAACTGGTTGTATCACACAGCACTTGCATTCCAATAACAAGCAAGGTTTGCTGGAATTACTGAGCTGTCATATAGTGCAAACCTAAAAACAGCAGTATAACAGCAATTTGGATCCCCAATTAGTGCAGTAAGGTGTAATAGAATCGCTCATATTACCCAGGATTTACACTCCCCTATTGATCCCTGATCTCTCCCTACAGTGTGGATAATGCCTTGCTATCCTTTTCCTACAATTTAAATGATCCTTCCCTGAACTTCTGAATCGTTATTTTTTTTTTGCAAAATAAAGTCTTGTCTAACACTTTCCCTAGCACCTGTCACGTCTCTCCCTGCACTAAGTACACTGGAAAATGGCAGAAATCAAGATGGCTGAGGCTATTTATAAGGCTGTGACATCAAAGGGCCTGGCTGGCTGCTGATTGGCTGCATACATGGCATTGTGGGTAATCCCTCTTTCCCAGAGTTCTAAGCTCCATGTCCTAACATGTGCAGCAGCCATTTTAGAAAAAAAGACGATTCGTTACCATGAAGCATGAGGAAATTCGACTTCGGTGCAAATCAAATTTTTCCTGAAATTCATATCGAATTCCACTTCATCAACTTCGATTCGCTCATCTCTACCAGCAATGTTTAAGGAATTGTAGTCAAATCCTAGATAAGTATTGGGAGATATCAACAGGAAAATGAATTAACATGGTAAATAATGTTTTTACATAAAGTCCAATGAAGAAAAGTTTATCACTTGCCAAAAGAAATGTATGCCGCCCGTGCTGCAGACCGCAAATAGTGGTCCGCAATGCATGGGCATCAGCTGTGTGAATTCCATATTGATCTGCAATATATGGCAAAAGATAGGACATGTCCTATCTTTTGCAGTGTGGAGGCTTCAGAGTGCCTCCGTGGGCTTCCGAACCGTGCCTCCACTCCGCACCATGCCATATCTTGAGGATTGCGGATCAATTCAAGTCAATGTTGCGGTCTGCAATACGAGCATGGACAACCTACAGTCATGTAAATGGACCCTTAGGGTACGGTCACATGGTCAGGTTTCTGCATGCAGTTTTGGAAGCCAAAATCAGGAGTGGAACAAAAAAGGAGAGAAAGTATACAAGACAAATAAAATTTCTCTTCCCTGTTAAATTCACCTCTGTTTTTAGCTTCTAAAGCTGCATGCAGAAATCTCACCGTGTGTACGTACCTCTCAGTAGGATAAACTCTACTAAACCAGGCATGCTGTGAATGCAGCTAAACTAGAAGACCCAGGAACACATCTGGTGGGGACCTGAGTGGAAGAGACGACAGCTAGTCCAGGCGGTCACGTGTGCGCATCAGAGATAGCAGAATCGGCGGCATGACAGAGAGGTAAGTACTTAGGAAACCATCTTGCCTTTACAGGTCAGAAGGATGCCAGATTTCTAGAAAAGCTGGGTGAAACCCTTTAAGCCATTTTGTGGATCGGCATTTATTCAGTAAGTTTTGTATTAAAGGAGTTGTCCAGTTCCCATTATCCTCATGATAGGTCATCAATATCAGATCAGCAGGGGTCTGACTATGGGCACCCCCGATAGTCAGCTGTTTGAGTTCGAACAGTGACTGGGATGGATCAGCTGCAATATCTACAGCGTGCAGGTAAACAGTGAAGTACTGTGGTCTCTTTAAACAGCTGACTGTGGGGGTCTGACACCCTGCATCCTCACAAATCTGCTGTTCTTCGGTAATTCTGGTGCTGGAACAGTTACTGGGAGCAGCGCAGTAACCAGCTCCAACTACAACTTGATGGATGGATCCGTGTAGTTCCAGCACCAACTTTCAGCACCGGAGCTACTGCAGAACAATTGATCAGGAGTGCAGTGTTTTCAACCCCCAATGATCAGATTTTGATTGCTTTTCCTGAGGTTAGGTCATCAATAGTAAAGGAGTGGACAACCCCTTCAACTGGTTAAATATTTGAAAAGAGACGAAACATGAAAAGTGTGGGCTCCAGATTTAAAACTGTAACAGGACTCCTGAACTGTTGTTATCGTCATATGGGACAGACATCTTTTTCAGAGAAGAGAAATTTGGGTCAAAAATGAGTCAAGGAGAAATTTCTGTCTTTGATTAGAATGGGATCCAGCTTTTACTTTATATACAATGCATATAGTTTAAACAAGTATGTGATCTATTACTGCAGATCTCTTTAACAATATAATTATTAATATTAATGACAGCTCTAAGAAAGGTGATGTCATATTATTTATTGGGAGAATAAAATAATGTTCGATGTAGATTTAAAAAGGTAGCATCACGAAAAATCGTGGCATAATAAATAGTTACTATAACAATTTTCTTACACTGAAAAAAATGTTTCCATGATGACCGTGCTTCATTGTAGAATCATAACTGTGAAGAAACAGGTCTTTTTGGGTTTCCCTAATGTCTTCCTCAGCCATATTATTCCATTTCAGCTGCACAGCTAGATGTATTTCTCTTACAAGCAGTGGGCATATCCCTTCTATGGAATATGCTAGCATGTACTGTAGTGACCTCACTTTCAACTATATATTTTTTTCTTCTAGGGAACTCAGAAAGCTGATGGGGGTCATACTGACAGACAGGCTTCTCTGCTCTTCAAAAGTTGTGAGGCAGTGCTTTTATCAGGCTCAGGAGCTCAGCCAGCTCTGACATGTCCCCATTTCCCATGAACCATCTCTGACACTAGACGGATCTAGCCTAATAAAAGGCAGTGGACTGCAAATTAGGAGGAAGTGACTTACAGCTTTTTTTCATGTTGACGCAGGCAGATTTTTTAAATGAAGTGATGTATAAATGTGCTAATTCCACCATTCTCTATTAAATTAAATTGTGTGAAAGTGACTCTTGAAGTTTTAAATCATTTTGAAAGGAAATATGTCACCGGGGGCGAACTTATCGAGGCAAGGAGGATATCTTCACATATCTCGGGGTTTGAAATGGAGTCCAAAAATATAACAAAGACTGATGGAGAGGAGATATTCTTCACCCCAATTATGGAAGGTTTGTATAGCCAGGTCTGAGCCTATAGAGGATATTTTGAGCAGAAAGTCACATAGATAACATAGATATTTTGTTGCATGTGCAGTATTTGAGCGCCTTTGTATGTTGAATGTTAGGGCAGCGACTATTCGAGTATATAATTAAGAAAGGAATAATATAGCAATGTGTGTATAGAAATAAAGAGAAAATCCACAGTCCGGTCCAAGTTTTTGTTGCTACATTGGCTCCATATAAGGAGCAATATGTCCCTCATTTTATATCACTTTTACCACTGAGGAAGGAACCACTATAGTTCCGAAACACGTCTGGTATACAAGAAGCAAATTGCAGTATTGTAAATACACCTCTACTATTTTTTGAATGCTTATTCTGTGAAGTAATGAAATAGTGGAGATTGGCGTCCCGGGATCTTTACCACGCATGAGCTGACAAACGTGCCGTCAGAAGCACAATCGGAGAGTATAAGTACAGACTACAAGCCCCAGCGATCTGCAGGAGACAGAGGGGAGCGAAGCAGGAGGAAACACAAGGCAAGCTAGACACGCATCTACCTACCCAGTAGTGGCCACGGAGTATTGGTAAGCAGCATGAAAGGCGCAATATATTCTATGTGGCTACATAAATAAAAAGCCTTTCTCCCACTATTACAAATAACTATATTACGGCAATTCTATGAGATTATGCATGAAATATCAAGTAGGAGAGGCATTACTTACATATTATATATAAACTGAACATAAGAATGAACTATACATAACTTGTACCACTCTTTATAAATCTGAGCCAATCCCAATTTGCGTGAGCTCCACAATTGGAAGTATAAGAGGGACTGTGAAAAGTTTGAGATTATCAATTTAATTATGTTTGTGATTTTAAACATTTTTAGATAATATGAATTGTTTTTTAACGTGTCATTAAATTTTATACGGATTACTTGAAAGCCGGCCATTGGTTTGAATATTTTATAATTGCAGCTAGGTGGTTATAGCAGGCCGGGCACTATTCTGGGGAGCTTCCTACATTTTGTTACATGTATTTTAAAACCTGGATTTAGTACTAGGGCTCTGGAGAGAAAAAGTCTAGGCAAAGTCTGGGACAGATATTGTGGATGTGTGCATTCACTTATAGAGCTCTTTCAGATAAACAAACAAACTGATAATACAACCATCTGCATCTGTTATGAACGGATCCGGTTTTATTATCTTTAACATAGCAAGGACGGATCTGGCATGAACTCCATTGAAAGTCAATGGGGGACAGATCCATTTTCTATTGTGTCAGAGAAAACGGATCCGTCCCCATTGACTTGCATTGTGGGTCATGACGCATCCATCTTGCTCCGCATCCCAGGACGGAAAGCAAACCACAGCATGTAGTGGTTTGCTCTCCGGTATGAGAACGGAACAGAATGCATTTCTGTTCAGTTCTGTTCAGTTACGTTGTGTCCCCATTGACAATAAATGGAGACAAAACTGAAGAGTTTTTCTCCTGTATTGAGACCCTATGACTGATCTCAATACCAGAAAATAGGAATGCTAGTGTGAAAGTAGCCTTACGTTTAGTGTTGAGAAACTTGTGTTCGGCGTACAAGGTTCAGGTTATCTAAGAATTCTTATGGTCCGTGGTAGTGGAATCCATAACGGAATTCCAAGATAATCCGAACCCAAACCTTGTACGCCAAACTTGAAACTATACACACATTACCACAACCACTATTTCACTGTGTGTATTATATAACATGGTTGGCTCTTTCTAGGAGTTCTGTCTATAACCAATGTTATGTTGGTAATAAAGCTAAAGGAAAACATTTATCTCCTTCTCACAGGATAGGTTGTAAATATGATATATTTTGGGGGTTATATCACTGGGACTCCCAAGGATCACGAGAAGGGGGGTCACCTGTGTGAATGGAGCGGTAACATGCATGTGAGACAGTCAAGGGCTGTCAGACAGTCAAGGGCTGTACTCGAAAGTCCCATAGACAGTGGAGAGACTGTCACGCCACTACAGTTCCATTCACATTGGGGACCCCCTTCTTATGATCGATGAGGGCCCCAGTGACCTGTCTGCCAGCAATTATACATTTATCACCTACCCTGGGGATATATGATAAGTTCATCGAAAATAAGGAGAAGAATATAGAAGTTACCTCAGAATAGAGACAAGATGAGATGGTGCAGTAGATGGTCAAATACCTGAGGTCACATGACTAAACCAATGTTTAGTCATATTCAGTTAGCACACTGAATACAGATGATGCAAAATACAGATGATGTCTGTGTTGTATTAGTTTTTTTCTGCGGACCCAGTGACTCCAATGTGGATCATCCATGTGCTTTCCGCATCCGTATGTCCGTTCCACAAACACAAGATAGAAAATGTCATAAAATGCAGACCACGGAACCACTGGAGTCAATGGGTCAGCAAAAAAACAAATGCAACACGGACATCATCTGTATTTTGTGGATACACGTTTTGTGGTCTGTAATACATATGGCAGCGTACATGTGGTCTAATCTGAATTTTTCTTTTAGACAGAGCCTACTGCACAGATATAATAAAGCTAATACATTGGAAAACTGAATGGTTTCCTATATTATAAAAACAAATCAATTTACATTAAAAAATATAGAAACGAGTACCCCTTTTACGGTGTCAGCTATGCAAAAAATGTAATAAAGGACACACACAATTTGAGGGCCTAGCACAGCAACTAACCCTGAGTGTAAAGTAACTGACCCCAAAATGAGAAATTGTCTAAGCCTCAAATATTAAAGGAATGATATAACAAGAGTGCATAGCCTCCACATGCATACTGTGTAAGCCGGGACTCTATCCCGACGTAACATTAGACAGAGGCATCCCTCATCCACAGGATACCATGTAGTGGACCTCTATGGACACGTTTAGCTTGTGCTTCAGGATCTCTTCTGGCGCACATGTTAAATATGGCAGCCTGCCTAAGTGATGATTATATCAAGAAATGGAGAGGATTTTTACCAAGTGCTGTACAAATGAAGAACTGCACAGAGTCACTTTGCTATTTCGGACAGAAATAGTCTGGACCATTAGACTGTCTCAGAGAGATTTCACTATGTATGAGAGTGGAGCTGCTGTCCACCTTCCTTGCAGATATAGGGTGTTATAAGATGTGCGAAAGTGCACTATTAATTATGTGTCATCATTCACAATGGCTGCTAGAATGCACAAAGAGAACGGAAAGGTGACCAATAGAAAGGATGTATGCATTCAGGGCGATCAATTCCCTGTGACACTGAGGACTGACAGCAGAGGGAGCTGGAGAGCACAGCAGCAGTCCATTTCTGGAAGTTACATTGCCTAGGACTGTGATGGCTAACCTCCAGCACTCCAGCTGTGGTAAAACTATGATGTCCACTTGCTTGGCTGTTCTCAGAACTCCACAGAAATTAATAGAGCATGCCGGGAGTTGTAGTTTCACCACAGCTGGAGTGCCGGAGGTTAGCCATAACTGGTCTAGAAAACGCCCTCCAACACAAAGGCCAATCCACAGCTGTAACCCAAGTCAATCTTATGTCAGCTGAAATATTCATTAGATACTTGCTGTAATAAACGTTGATAAATATGTTATTCCTAGAAAGCTTTGCTTTTCTGTGTATATTACCAACATCTGGAGATACTATCAAGGAACTACTATTGAGGAGACACATTACATCCTCGGTTCTGTGCACAGAATGTCTAATTCACAGCAGCTTTAATATTAGCTGGTTAAAGTTTAATGTGGTTTTGGTTAGCAAAGCAATAGAGAGCACAACCAAGGTACACTTTATATCTTGTACTGTGTCACTACACAGTATATTTGCATGGTATCCTGCTAGGCAAGGAAGCAGTCAGCTAACCACCCAGTTGGAACCACCACTAGAAACATCTTCTTGAACGATGGTATATCTGATTTCTGAGCAAGATCAAAAGTTAAAGGTTGACAAACAGAAGATGTCTTCCATCTCCATAGCAGAAAGGAACATTATTCAGTGCACTGGAGGAACTACAAGTGCTAGGCGTTTGACTGCTGTAGAAATGGCAATCTTTTGCCAGACCAAAAGTCCAGGATTCGTACAGATCAAGAATTCTCCACTACTTGCCGAAGCTCCTCAAACAAGGGACCAAGCTCTTTTTCTAAGCTAAGGATTAGACCTAAAAGAAAAAAAGAAAGGCATAATTTGCATATGTATAATCTGTTGTATCTTAATGCAGAAGTCCATGTTCATTCAATCACTTTGTAAGCTACGCACACTCGCGACCCACATCAAAGGTCTTCGCCTCGAAACACAACGATGACCATCAGCACGGGTGGTGAGCTGGTTTATTATGGCCAAAATATCAACTAAACCCTGGTGTTTATGTTTGCAGGATGCAGCTAGGCCTTGTGAAGTTTGGGTGGTCAGTACCTGTGCTTAGCTGTGCCACCCTCTAATTCTAGTAGAGCCAACAGGTTTTTAGCCATCAGGGAGAACTACATGTAACAGTATGACTTGAAGCTTATAGAAGCCATATCTGTGTGAGCAATTTGTTAAACATCCACCCCCTCGGTGATGAAAGTCATATGGGTGGATTTTTATCAGTGGTTTGCCACTGTGCAGTCTTCATACTGGTGGCATCTTGGAGTGTGCTGGTATTTTTAACCATAAAGTATGGCTTTTGTTTCAGTGAAATGTTGTAATTTGTCATTTTCAGTATTTCTGCAATAGGTTAAGATGTCACTTTAGATGTGATGACGTGTGAAGTAAACAGAGTATGGCTGTCTGCACCATTGTGAAGGAGCAGGCTGGAAAAAGATCCACATGCTGATCTGAATGGGACTTAGCTGCAATGCCAGGCACAGCCATTACCAAATGTATGGTAGACAGTAGCGTGGTTGCATCCTACCAAAATTAGACCTGGAAAACTCCTTTACGGTGAAGCCCTTTATCTCTGAAGTCCCGTCCCCCCCCCCAACCACCACACACAGAATGAATATAAATGAAATACTAATGTATACACACCTCAAAATGGCTACTAAAAAAACATTTAATTTATCCCACAAAAAACAAAGGGAAAGGGAAAATCTACTTGCATCCTTAAAGGGGACCTTTTCTGCAGTCCCTCCCCCACCATGGCCGGAATTGTAACTTACCTGATCCTTGCCACTGGGCTCCAGCTCTATTTCTCACCCTCGGGCACTGCAGGTCTCAGGTCAGCCCACAGCAACATCCACTTTAACGCGGCTCTCAAGGAAGCTGCAGCCAATGGTGACGTGTCAAGTCACTGAGTCACGTGACGCAGGGGTAAAACCAGGGGTAAAACCTGAGAGCTGTGGTGCATGAGGGGGAGCAATGAACCCAGTGGCAGAGATCAGCTAAGTATCATTCTCGTCACCAGTCCCCAGGAGTAAACAACCCCTTTAAAAAACATCTGCTACCATACACCTTTAATACAAACAGGTACAGAGTAGCTTGGATTTTAACCCATGAAATCCTTTGTTTCCAGCCGACATAATCACATGTCACCAACTGATATGCAATGCACAGAATGGGCACGTTTATAAGCCGATAGATGACAGATGAATGCTAGAGAGACAAACGTGTACCACTAATGCCCACCTGTATTGGCATTGCTGCTAGCTATGAAGCTCACAACCAATGGCAGTCTGTTGAACTGGACAACCTGAAACACAAATCAACAATTTACAGAATATAGTAAAGAAGCGATGCTCAGATCATTTACATGCTTTAAAGGGTTTGCGGGTTTTTTTTACATAGATAATATTTTACTGTACAATGAAAAGTTCTACAAAGGTCTCATACCTGTCAGCATCATTTTTAAGATCTACATTAGCTGGAAGCAAATCAAAGCATTCTTCTTTATATCTTCTCCTGCTCACATCGAAGGGTAGCAGTACCTCCCCATTGTGTGGAGGACTAGGTACTAAGTGGACATTTTTCAAATCTGCTACAGCAATTTTGTGTAGTGAAAATGTGGGCTGGGGGGGGGGGGGTGGCCACAAGGCTGAGGAAGCCTGTGAGAGAGAGAGAGAGAGAAAGGCTAAGGAAGCCTGAGAAGTTGGAGCCTGCAGAGGCTCTGTGTGGTCTCAGCCAGGAGGGCTGAGGGGTCACAAGGCCTGGTATAGCCTTAAGTTTGGGGGGCCCAGCGACGCCTATGGATAGAGGGTAACACAGTCAGAGTCAGGAGGACTACCGGACCATCTCCCTCCAAAGGAGCTGGTGAGGTCACAGCCAGGAGGCTACTGGACCGTACGGCTGAGGAAGCCGGATCGAATACTGTGTGTGACCAGCGCTCTATAGATGAGATAGAGACATCACGTGTATTAGGTAGAGCCCAGATGGGCAGGTGTTTATTTGAATGTTTTTCATGTGTGTTGGTGCCAAAGAGCGAAAATAAAGTACCATTTGGACATTAAAACTCCCCCTGTCTAGGAAGATTTGTGATTGCGACCCCCTGAGAGAGAGCAATCCCTTACAAAGAACAAAGTATATTAGAAAAGTACACTTACACAAAGTGCTCCATATTCCTGAATACTAGATTTAAATTTACCTTCAATTTTAAATAAACTTAAAAAAAATAAATAAAATCAGAAAGCTATTACTCTGCCATACAGAAGTTCATGACAGCCGTCTTGTTTATTTTATAGATCTAAAAATGAAACATATTTTCCATTTACATGCTGTTAAAAATGATCCAGTTCTGACATTTACTTCCATAATATGGTGCCACCTGGTGTTCAAAGTGTATGGCAATGTGCACGTCCATCTACTGATGCCGGTCACACATGCTCACTCTCCCCACAGGCAGGCTTTTATAAAGTGATCCTCCATTCTTGGCACAGCAGCTACAAGAAATAGGTTTCTGTCCCGTGTTCACTGCAAAGGAGCTAAACATAATGGGAGGGAGGTTTATCAATACTGGTGTAAAGGAAAACATAGCTACCAGATCCCACCTTTCATTTTTCAGAGCTCCTTTGGAAAATGAAAGGTGGAATCTTATTGGTTGCTGTGGGCAACTAAGCCAGTTTTCCTTTGGGGGAGATTTAGAAAAACTTTTGTAAAGTTTTTCCTCACTGCAGAAAGCTATTCCTATTATCTGCTCTGCACCTCACAGAGACCTGACTGTGGGTTGATGGAGTATGTGTGACCAACAGTACTAGGCTCAGTAGATGGACATGCATATTCCCATACAATATGAAGTGAAGGTTCGTATGCTGCTGTCAAAGGGTCTTAGGAAAAGGAGAGCTTGAGTCTTACGTCTTTTGCCCTAATTGTGATTGACTACATGGAGCACATACATTTTAATGCTGTACGGAAACAGCATGGACAAAGTTTTTAAACAAATCGACCTTGGATCTACGATTCGCTGAAGCCTAGTGATAATCACATCCAAGGTTCGTGATGCCAGACTGTGCCTTCGACCTACCTGATATGTGCTGTAGTAACATATGATGCTCTTGTTTTTGGAGAGTCCCAGCTTGCTTCCCTGGTCAGTGGCCAGCGCAAATGTGGATAGGAAAGATGGTCTCAGAGCACATTCAGGGGAATTCTCATTAGCAACTGATTAAACCAAAAACAAGGAATATAGTCAGCGTCAATGTGAACATTCCTAAAATCCTAAGATGTCATTTATACTGTGTATTGCTCACAGGTCCCCAATGTCCATCAATAACACTGTTAATGCAGCTTTCAATGTAACAATAAGGTGCATGATATAATCTGTAGTGAATGTCATTTTCTTATCAGAGGCAGAAATTGAGAGTTTCCACACTCTTCTTATTGTAGCTGGGTCATGTGACCAACTCCCTGACCTCCAACTGACCCAGGACAGGAAGCCAGTCACTTATCTATTCATTCCTATGAGACTGAAAGTGAGGCTCCCATAGGAATGCATAGAAAATTAGACTTCCTGTCCACACATAAGGTGCTGTGTGAGTTGGTGGGTCTAATTCCTAGTCACATGACACAGATAAGAAACTTCAGGATGATATAACTTAAAAATTCAGCTACTGGTAAGAAAATGACATTCACTACAGATAACATCATGTACATTTCTAGCGGGACATGGAATACATTTTTTTGCGGGAGTTCTTCTTTAAAAATTATTAAAATTAGCAGCTGAAGAAAATAAGAAATTAGCTAAAAAGGACAGACCAGTGGCTGGGGGTTGAGAAGTCATCAGACAAGGGAATAAGACACATCCAGCAGCACATTATCTCTATAGCAAGGATGCAAGCAAGCGTAGAAAATTACCTCAGTTCTGCTGTTTATAATCAAGTCTAACTCTGGATAAAACTTCCTAAAACCACAAAGTTTCTCTGCTTTAATAAAGACTCCAGATTGATATTTATTCTTGCCTTAATTTACAATTGCACATTGGTGAATTTTCCTGTCAGGCTGCTTATCCATGATGGCATATCATGGGCAGGATCACATCATTACTACTAGGGGGTTAGTGAATCGACAGATACTTCATCCAAAGTCAATTCGCATGAAGTATCCGTACAGTATTACTTTGCAATGTCTTGTGAGTTCGGTATCAAGGTTTTTTACAGTAATAATGAATTCACAAAGTTATTACACAAAGTCTCGCGAGACTTCGCAAAGTAATAACTGGCTCATCGGAGCCAATACATTCTAATACTGTACTGATTTAGCTGCTCATATCTTAGGATTGGTACCAGCTAGAAATATGGGCCTGACCTTGTTTGAAAGCTGGCATTCCAACCTTTCAAACAATACCAGAATCATAGCATTATATCCACTATATCAGAAGATATAGCTGTTAGAAAATGAGGTGACAGACTCCCTTTAAGTACTTATTGGTTCTGCCCCCTTTAACCCCTTCGCGCCCAGCGCCGTACATGTACGGCGCTGGGGCGATGCGGGCACATGGTGCCCGCTCGCAAGTGCGGCGGGCGTCATGGCCGGCAAGTCTCTGCTGTTTCTAACAGCAGAGACTTGCCGCTACTTACCGCCATCGGCGGCGTCTTCCTGGGAGTTTAGATGCCGTGATCACGGCATCTAGTTGCGTCTCAACCCGGAAGCATTCGCTTCCGGGTGGTGTACAGACACCCCGTGTGGCCAATCGGGGTGTCTGTACACCATATGAAAACTGTAATCCTCGCTGGTGAGGATTACAGTTTTCAAAGTGCAATTCTTATTCTGACCACTAGATGGCAGGCCAGGATAAGAAATGAGCAATTCTTGGATTTCTGAGTCTATAAAATCCATGATTGCTCATAAAGAAAAAAAATAAAAGCCACAATATAATCAGCCCATATTTGAGCTTTCAAATAGTAAAAAAAAAAAAAAAAAAAATATGTTAAAAAATAAAAAAGATATAAAAGTTCAAATCACCCCCCTTTCCGTATAATTAAAAAATAAATACCTAAATAACAATAAATATAGACATCATGGGTATCACCGTGACCGAAAACGCCCGTACTTTTAAAATATAAAAAAAAAAATTCCAATACGGCGAATTGTGTGGTGGAAAAAAGCGTCCAAATGGCGATTTGCCGTTTTTTGTCGCTTTTTTTTTCTAAAAAAAATTAAATAAAAAGTGATCAAAAAGTCATACACACCCCAGAATGGTATCAATAAAAACTTCAGATCGTCCCGCAAAAAAATGATCCCCCCATACAGCTCTGTACACATAAATACCAAAAAGTTATAGGGGTCAAGATTTGACAAGGAAAAAAAAAAAAAAAAAGGGCAACTTTCTAATTATTTTATCACTATGAAAACGCAGGAAAAAAACTATACATATTAGGTATTGCAGGATTCGTACTGACCAGTAGAATGAAAGTAACGGATCAGTTTTAATGCACATCGAACGCTGTAAATAAGAAACCCGTAGAACTGTAGCGGAATAGCGTTTTCTTTGCAATTTCACCCGGTTTGGAATTTTTTTCCCGCTTCCCACTACACCGTATGCAATATTAAATGGTGGCGTTGGAAAGTACAACTTGTCCCGCAAAAAACAAGCCCTCATACAGCTATGTGAACAGAAAAGTAAAAGTTATGGCTGTTTGAAGGCAGGGAGCGCAAAACGAAAATGCATAACGAAAAAACCTCCGGGCGCGAAAGGGTTAATTCTGTTTAATACTCTGTGTAATAGTTTAGAAGTTTCCCTTGTAGTGAAGTGGGTTACTGATAGTACCCACCCCCCATTGTGCTGATAAGACCACATTCTTGAGAGATCTCATTGACACACTGGTACTAACAAGTTTAAACTTTGTGACACACATTCCCTCAGGAGATTCCATTGAAGACTTCATGTAAGTATGACTTGCCCTATCTCTTGTACACCCTGGGGTGTCGGTCATGTGTTACATTGTGAGAGACTGCCATGGGTTATAGCATGATCGATGGAGTCTCCACCCCATTTAGGCTAGTGATGTTTATTTACTTTTTATTATTCTGTATGTGATTTATTTGTGTTATTGTATATTTAATCACTTAATAAATATATTTATTCACTAAGCCTGTGTAAGCTTATTCATTCTTAAATCTTTAGAATTCACGTTACAAATGTCCACTCATGTCTCTTACCTTTAATAACAGGCACACCATCCCGGTCTGACACTACAATGGCATGAAGGCCTTCAACACTATTAAATTGACAATTAAGAAGTTAGGAATGGGTACAGCTTACTGCTCGGTACACACATGTATGCCTGTCCAACAAATTCAGTTACTTTGCCGTAATATATACTGAAATGTCATATCATCAGATAATGTACAATGACATTCTGTCAAAACCTCAAGTGCGAGAGCTTTCAAACATGACCCTTACAAGCCATAAAAGATTTCTACATCGCCCCGCTGTATTCAGTGTAGAGGGACAGTGCCAATGGGTTCAGATAAGTACGAGAAAGGACTAATGGCTACAGGTCAAAGGAGGGAAGCAGAATACCTGGGAAGCTTTTTGTAAAGGAACCGTCTCAAGTCCTAGGAAAAAAAAAACAAATAAAAAAAACCAGGTGAGCGTGGCCCCACAAATGTAACAATCACGCATAATATGGCAGGCGTTAGAATACCCAATTAAGGTCCCTCATTTTCCAAGTGAAACCCTGTTCTCGTGATACACAAGGGTTCAAAAGACCCTCACCTATCAGGCACTTCTGGCATATCCTGTGTGCATGGTATAGATGCCTAAAATCTATGTAAAGCCATGCTTTAATGGAAAAAAACAAAATGCACAATTTGCCATTTTTAGTCACCTTGCCGTCCCCCCCCCCAAAAAAAATAAATTTCATAAAAAGTGATAAAAACATTCTCGCCCTGCAAAAACCAAGCCCGGTAGAGGAAAACATAAATAAGTTAAGGATGTCAGAATATATCGATGCAAAGCGAAGATCCTTAAGGGGTAAAGGCTAAATAAATTTGTAAATCAAAGGAAAGTTTTTAATCCTGTTTTTGACACAGGACATACATTTATGTGGACTGTGGTTGTGAATTACTCCTTTAAAGGGATACTCCTATCACAGGACGTGCTATAAATTAGGGATCAGCAACCTTTGGCACTCCAGCTGTTGTGAAACTACAACTCCCAGCATGCAACATGCACGGTTGTTCCTATAACTCCTATATAAGTGAATGGGGCATTCTGGGAGTTGTAGTTTCAGAACAGGTGGAGTGACGGAGGTTTCTGATCCCTGCTATAAACGTTTGCTAGGTACAAGACCCTAGCGTCAATGGCTTGGTCTGGTAACTCCCATATGAATGAATGGATAATGCTGTGCACGTGTGTGGCCACCTCTCCACTGGATCTGATGGTATTATGGAGTTGGGGGGAACCAGTGAAGTGACAGCATCCCAGTGTACTAGGAGGATGATACAGGTACGTTTGTTGTGTCATCACCTCTTAGGCTACTTTCACACTAGCGTTTTATAATTCCGGTATTGAGTTCCGTCATAGGGGCTCAATACCGGAATAAAACGCTTCAGTTTTGTCCCCATTCATTGTCAATGGGGACAAAACTGAACTGAAGACAACGGAGGCTCCTAAATGCATTCCTTTCCGTCTTCAGACCGGAGAACAAACTGCAACATGCTGTGGTTTTCTCTCCGGTCCAGGCATCCGCACCAAGACAGATCCAGAATGACCCCCAATGCAAGTCAATGGGGACGGATCCGTTCAGTGTGACACACTCAGTAACCGGTTCCGTCCTCCATTGACTTTCAATGGAGTTCATGACGGATCCGTCACCTACACATACATACATACACACACACACACAGACATATACACATACATACTTACATGCTCCCGGCAGGTCTCCACAGCGCAGGAGGAGCAGGACGGCGTGCACATAGGACAATTCCACCCAGCGCCCAGCAGAGGGCAATGTGGGGAATCATCCTATGTGCGCGCCGTCCTGCTCCTCCGGCGCTCTGGAGACCTGCCGGGAGCATGTAAGTATGTATGTGTATATGTCTGTGTGTATGTACTGTGTGACATGTGCGGGGCCGGAGCGCAGTTCGGCCCCACACATGTTCCTGCAGCAGCACGGATCCGGCAGCACCCTTCACCTGTCGGATCCGGGCTGCCGCTAGTGTGAAAGAGGCCTTACCAGTCAGAAAGGATGTGTGCTTTCCAATTACCACGCTGGAAGGGGGGGATTTTCCTTTTGACTGGAGAAGTGCACTGTACCTCATGAGGACATCTGTCACCTCTGTCACTGTGCACTGGCATCCTGATCACAGATTTCTAGTCTATTTAGTTCTGGTGAATATGTGACGATAAGTTTCATATTTCCATTACAATATAGAAAAAAAATACCGCAAATCTCAGCGCATGTGACGGATTTCTAAATCCACTGCATACCCGTTCACACAATGGGTCCAAACAACACCCACCAGACCCAGTATCCATGATGTCTGCTTGCTTACCTCAGCCATGGTTTCTCTACAGTCACCAGGAACCTAGAGAGAACAGAAATCACTTATGGTTACAGCGCAGCACAGGTCACCATGTGGTCCCACAGAATACTAGACATGTATTCGCTGCACTCAGGGGAACATTTCATAGACAACACACTTTTTAACACATTAACAGCCTATATGTGTATATTCATGCATGTGCAGTGAAGACTTGAAGCCTGTGGAGGTAAAACCATGTCCACTGGGCATGCGAAGGAGAGTAGGTGAGAGAACCAAGGTGCAGGAGACGGGTTGGGAAAAAAACACCGGCCTCCTTGACTTCAACAGACTCATTTGCATACGATTTCAACCGCTACAATAACTACTTCCAGCCCTCCATAGGCACATGGATACGGTACTGTGGGCAGTTTAAATGGCATATCCGAGATGACCCTTTAAACACAATGGGCGGCATCTACTTG
The DNA here is from genome assembly GCA_900303285.1 of Rhinella marina. Lineage (NCBI taxonomy): Eukaryota > Metazoa > Chordata > Amphibia > Anura > Bufonidae > Rhinella > Rhinella marina. Next base: position 6,924 of record ONZH01018329.1, on the reverse strand, counting down.
CATTGCCCATGTAATAATTCTGGAGCATTGATTCTTATAACTCTATGTTGTGCCATTCCTTTATTATTCCTGCTAGAAGTTTATGAATGAAATAGCAGCAGCTTGCAGTAAGGGTACAGACATAAGTCATCGGGGAAGCAGATCTAACACCGTGCTGGCTTTTTGAAACCAGTAGATATAATCTGAGCACCCATGTGATGCCAGTAGGTCTTTAAAGGGAACCTGTCATCAACTTTATGATGACCTCACTGAGGGCAGCATAAAATAGTGACAGAAATGCTGATTTCAGCAGTGTGTCACTCAAGAACTAAAAGTAAGTGGTTGACGAGAACCAGCATCATAATTATTGCAGCCCAGGCCGAGAAAAGAGTCAAATCTACCCGAGAAGAGTCATGGTTATCCATGAATTCCTGCTCTCCTGCCCACCTGCTGATGATTGAAAAGCTTCAACCTAGTTTTCTCCCTTTCTGTCTAGGAGAGAACTGCCAATCATCAGCAGATGGGCGAGGAGAGCAGGAGATTAGGAATAACCATGACTCTTCTCAGGTAGATTTGACTCTTTTGTAGGCCTGTGATGCAATAATTATGATGCTGGTTCTCGGCAATCACTTACTTTTAGCTCATGAGTGACACACCGCTGAAATCAGCATTTCTGTCACTAATTTATGCTGCCCTCAGTGAAGTCACCATAAAGCTGATGACAGGTTCCCTTTAAGGTTTTGTGGCTGGGCTAGATTTGAAGAAGCGGGCTGATAGAGTGACAAGGGTAGGTGGGCTGCTGCCATGTCTAAGGGCACCCGGCAGTCCTTACTATATATGCAGGAAACACATGTATCTACAAAGTACAATGTAATATAACGCTCCTTCTCTTTCTCACTAGGGTGTACTGGGTGCTGGTGATGTAATATAACATATCTCCTCTTTCTCACTAGGGTGCACTGGGTGCTGGTGATGTAATATAATGTGCCTCCTCTTTCTCACTAGGGTGTACTGGGTGCTGGTGATGTAATATAACATATCTCCTCTTTCTCACTAGGGTGCACTGGGTGCTGGTGATGTAATATAATGTGCCTCCTCTTTCTCACTAGGGTGTACTGGGTGCTGGTGATGTAATATAACGCTCTTTCTCACTAGGGTGCACTGGGTGCTGGTGATGTAATATAATGCGCCTTCTCTTTCTCACTAGGGTGCACTGGGTGCTGGTGATGTAATATAACGCTCCTCCTCTTTCTCACTAGGGTGTACTGGGTGCTGGTGATGTAATATAACATATCTCCTCTTTCTCACTAGGGTGTACTGGGTGCTGGTGATGTAATATAACATATCTCCTCTTTCTCACTAGGGTGTACTGGGTGCTGGTGATGTAATATAATGCTCCTTCTCTTTTGCACTAGGGTGTACTGGGTGCTGGTGATGTAATATAATGCGCCTTCTCTTTCTCACTAGGGTGTACTGGGTGCTGGTGATGTAATATAACGCTCGTTCTCTTTCTCACTAGAGTGTACTGGGTGCTAGTGATGTAATATAACATATCTCCTCTTTCTCACTAGGGTGCACTGGGTGCTGGTGATGTAATATAACGCTCCTCCTCTTTCTCACTAGGGTGCACTGGGTGCTGGTGATGTAATATAGCACGTCTCCTCTTTCTCACTAGGGTGTACTGGGTGCTGGTGATGTAATATAACGCTCCTCCTCTTTCTCACTAGGGTGCACTGGGTGCTGGTGATGTAATATAATGCGCCTTCTCTTTCTCACTAGGGTGTACTGGGTGCTGGTGATGTAATATAGCACGTCTCCTCTTTCTCACTAGGGTGTACTGGGTGCTGGTGATGTAATATAATGCTCCTCCTCTTTCTCACTAGGGTGTACTGGGTGCTGGTGATGTAATATAACGCTCCTCCTCTTTCTCACTAGGGTGTACTGGGTGCTGGTGATGTAATATAACATATCTCCTCTTTCTCACTAGGGTGTACTGGGTGCTGGTGATGTAATATAACATATCTCCTCTTTCTCACTAGGGTGTACTGGGTGCTGGTGATGTAATATAATGCTCCTTCTCTTTTGCACTAGGGTGTACTGGGTGCTGGTGATGTAATATAATGCGCCTTCTCTTTCTCACTAGGGTGTACTGGGTGCTGGTGATGTAATATAACGCTCGTTCTCTTTCTCACTAGAGTGTACTGGGTGCTAGTGATGTAATATAACATATCTCCTCTTTCTCACTAGGGTGCACTGGGTGCTGGTGATGTAATATAACGCTCCTCCTCTTTCTCACTAGGGTGCACTGGGTGCTGGTGATGTAATATAGCACGTCTCCTCTTTCTCACTAGGGTGTACTGGGTGCTGGTGATGTAATATAACGCTCCTCCTCTTTCTCACTAGGGTGCACTGGGTGCTGGTGATGTAATATAATGCGCCTTCTCTTTCTCACTAGGGTGTACTGGGTGCTGGTGATGTAATATAGCACGTCTCCTCTTTCTCACTAGGGTGTACTGGGTGCTGGTGATGTAATATAATGCGCCTTCTCTTTCTCACTAGGGTGTACTGGGTGCTGGTGATGTAATATAGCACGTCTCCTCTTTCTCACTAGGGTGTACTGGGTGCTGGTGATGTAATATAACACGCCTCCTCTTTCTCACTAGGGTGTACTGGGTGCTGGTGATGTAATATAACGCTCCTCCTCTTTCTCACTAGGGTGTACTGGGTGCTGGTGATGTAATATAACGCTCCTCCTCTTTCTCACTAGGGTGTACTGGGTGCTGGTGATGTAATATAACGCTCCTCCTCTTTCTCACTAGGGTGTACTGGGTGCTGGTGATGTAATATAATGTGCCTCCTCTTTCTCACTAGGGTGTACTGGGTGCTGGTGATATAATATAACATGTCTCCTCTTTCTCACTAGGGTGTACTGGGTGCTGGTGATATAATATAACGCTCCTCTTTCTCACTAGGGTGTACTGGGTGCTGGTGATGTAATATAACATGTCTCCTCTTTCTCACTAGGGTGCACTGGGTGCTGGTGATATAATATAACGCTCCTCTTTCTCACTAGGGTGTACTGGGTGCTGGTGATGTAATATAACATGTCTCCTCTTTCTCACTAGGGTGTACTGGGTGCTGGTGATGTAATATAACACACCTCCTCTTTCTCACTAGGGTGCACTGGGTGCTGGTGATGTAATATAACACACCTCCTCTTTCTCACTAGGGTGCACTGGGTGCTGGTGATGTAATTTTGGGCTAGCAGTGAGGTTTGGCTGGATGTCTGTGATGATGAGGTTGGTCATACAGAAGTGAGGTCCCCCTGGTCTTGGACAGTAATTAGTTGCGCCTCTCACACTACTTCCCTGCTGATGGCACTGTGCACCCGTACTGCCTACACACCATGGGCACAGCTGCTGGCACCACAAGTGTCACGACTTATTAGGAAGAACAGCCACTATTACATAGGGGTACAGGTATCCAGCCACCGACCCCTGCACCCGGCGGACACAACAAGCACAACTGTAAGGTACAAGCAGCGGTAACAGGAGCAGTTCCCCCCCCAGTCACTCACCTCCAGCTTCCTACAGTCTCTGTGCTATCAGCTGACGGGACGCCACAGTCACCTGACCCGCTCTAGAATACTCGTCTTCCGGTAGTCCTCGGCGACCATGTTTGTTGAGGGCTGGGCACAGTCACAGTATGGAAGGAGTTCACGGGCGGGGCTATTAGAGCAGCGCGATGATATATCCGTACGGTAGCGGCTAGATCCCCTTCCGCAGAGTGACCTCGCAACGTCATCACAACGTCACGTGGTGTGGCAGCAGCGCGCGCTTAGAGAATGCGTTGGACGCGAGTTCTATCTGATTTTTAAGTAAGTGTGTCTGCACCCAAAACCTCCCTCCACACGCAGTGCACCCCCACACCTCCCTCTGCACCCCAAAGCCCCCCGCTCCCCACGGACTGCACCCCAAAAAAGTCTAAAAAAAAAAGTAGAAAAATGAAAAAAAAAAATCTATAAAAAAACATAAGTTTAAATCACCCCCCTTTCCCTAGAACTGATATAAAAATCAACAAACAAGTGAAAACATAAACATGTTAGGTATCGCCACGTCCCCTAATTCCCAATCTATAACAAAATTGAAATCCATAAAACAAAACTGGTACACTGCATGAAATAATAAATGGTGCCGCTAGGAAGTATAATTTGTCCCCCATAAAATAAGCCTCATGTTTCTGTACACCAAAATATGAAAATTATTGGTTTTGGAACGCAGGTAGTAATAAACGTAAAATGGCTCAGTCCTTAAAGGGACACTATCGTGAGAAAATAAAAAACATATGTTATAAAACATTAAAAATAGTTTTTATATGTATAATTAAGTTTATTATATGTGTATTGTGTTTTGTGTATTTAACATTTTTTTTACTTTATGGGGGCTGCCATTTTCATAGTCACGTGTCTATGTGTCACTGAACGACACATAGACAAATGACTTACGGTCGTATGCTCCATTCCCAGTGCGGACAGAGCCGACCCTATTGAAAAATCATGGGAACACTGTGTATGTGTAAAGCGCAGGCGCTTTACACATACATAGCTGCCCCCTCCGGCGCCATGTTATTGAAGACTTCAGTAACATGACATCGGAGGGGACACCCATTATATGTCCTGTTCTCTGGTAGCTGTCTCTGCGGAATCGGCTGCCTGCTTCTTTCATCCTCCGAGTCCCCCCTCTCCGTACCTCTCTCCGTACCTTCTGCCTCATGTCTGGGTGGGGGGCGGAGCCGGCCGTCAGTCGGCATTGGCTCCGCCCCCTCCAGACAAGAGAAGATGATCTGCTGGTGATTCTGCAGCTAGAAAAAAAGGTAAGTATAAGGTTGTTATTTTTTTTTTACTTTCTGTGAGGGGATATCACTGTGTTTATTATCCCTTGACTGTGACATCACTGTCTTTATTATCCCTTGACTGTGACATCACTGTCTTTATTATGCCTTGACTGTGACATCACTGTCTTTATTATCCCTTGACTGTGACATCACTGTCTTTATTATCCCTTGACTGTGACATCACTGTCTTTATTATCCCTTGACTGTGACATCGCTGTGTTTATTATCCCTGGACTGTGACATCGCTGTGTTTATTATCCCTGTACTGTGACATCGCTGTGTTTATTATCCCTGTACAGTGACATCACTGTGTTTATTATCCCTTGACTGTGACATCGCTGTGTTTATTATCCCTGGACTGTGACATCGCTGTGTTTATTATCCCTGGACTGTGACATCACTGTGTGTATTATCCCTGTACAGTGACATCACTGTGTTTATTATCCCTTGACTGTGACATCGCTGTGTTTATTATCCCTGGACTGTGACATCGCTGTGTTTATTATCCCTGGACTGTGACATCGCTGTGTTTATTATCCCTGTACTGTGACATCGCTGTGTTTATTATCCCTGGACTGTGACATCGCTGTGTTTATTATCCCTGGACTGTGACATCGCTGTGTTTATTATCCCTGTACTGTGACATCGCTGTGTTTATTATCCCTGTACTGTGACATCGCTGTGTTTATTATCCCTGTACTGTGACATCGCTGTGTTTATTATCTCTGTACTGTGACATCGCTGTGTGTATTATCCCTGTACGGTGACATCGCTGTGTTTATTATTAGTGTTGAGCGAGCTGCTGGATGGGAGGAATCACTACAAAGAAGAAGCCTGAGGAGGTAAGTGGTCTGTGTTTGTTTGTTTTTTTGTTTGTTTGTTTTCTATTTTTCAGGATCGTGAATGCAGAGGACTACGTCGGATTCGGTGGACTACGTCGGACCAGCTTTTTTTATTTTTTAAATAAAATGGTCAAACGGGTCTGGGGGAGTGTTTATTTCAATAAACTATTTTATACGTGTGTGTGTTTTTTTACAATACTACAGTTTTAGTAATTATGACTATCTACAGACGGCCCTAATACTGGGCTTAGTGCTTGCCAGTATGGCAGGCCAGCACTAACCCCCAACATCTATTACCTCGGCACCCACCGCCACCAGGGGTGCTGGGAAGAGCCGGGTACCCGCAGGACCGGACTTTCTAAATTGAGGGTCTGGCTCTGGGGCGGCTGCAGGCTGGTACCATTAGGCTGGGAAGGGCTAATAACTGTGTCCCTTCCCACCCTGGTAGTGCCAGGCTGCCGCTGCTGGTTGTATCTGGCTGGAGAAGGAAAAAAGGGGGGGGACCCCACGCCATTTTTTTTTTTTTTTTTTCAAAAATAATTTTTAAAAAATGGAGTGGGGTCCCCCATTTTTTCCTTCTCCAGCCAGATACAACCAGCAGCGGCAGCCTGGCACTACCAGGGTGGGAAGGGACACAGTTATTAGCCCTTCCCAGCCTAATGGTACCAGCCTGCAGCCGCCCCAGAACCGGACCCTCAATTTAGAAGGTCCGGTCCTGCGGGTACCCGGCTCTTCCCGGCACCCCTGGTGGCGGTGGGTGCCGAAGTAATAGATGTTGGGGTTAGTGCTGGCCTGCCATACCGGCAAGCACTAAGCCCAGTATTAGTAATCAGGGCCGTCTGTAGATAGCCATAATTACTAAAACTGCAGTGTTGTAAAAAAAACACACACACTTATAAAATAGTTTATTGAAATAAATACTCCCCCAGACCCCTGTTTGACCATTTTATTTAAAAAATAAAAAAAAAGCTGGTCCGACGTAATCCACCGAATCCGACGTAGTCCTCAGCATTCACGATCCTGAAAAATAGAAAACAAACAAACAAACACAGACCACTTACCTCCTCAGGCTTCTACTTTGTAGTGATTCCTCCCATCCAGCAGCTCGCTCAACACTAATAATAAACACAGTGATGTCACCGTACAGGGATAATGAACACAGTGATGTCACCGTACAGGGATAATGAAACAGTGATGTCACCGTACAGGG